>JAFIRS010008616.1:0-15678 GCA_018342105.1 Gonioctena quinquepunctata | reverse complement strand
GCTCATAAAAAAAGAAACCTTTGCAAACAATATCCAAAGGAAGTTTGAGGATTGTCAGGTGAATATCATTCAACGTTCTGCGTTGTTTTGCTAGTGAAGTAGTTGTTATTTGCCTGTCGGTCTACCAATTGTGTTTCAATTTATATTGAACCTTTGTGAAGACGACTTTGTGTGCTTTATGCATTTCATTTCTTATTTTCTCTTCCTCCATATGGCTTTTTCTTCCAATAAAGGCCAGTCGGGCAATTGAGCCACTTCACTGAGAGGAAATCTTCCATTTAGAATCCTATCGAGGTAGGAGAATGTATGGAGGTTTATTTCGTCACTAGGTGCCGCCGGATGAAAGTTATCTTCTCCGACGCACCTAAAGATGTTTTAAGCTCGATGATGATTTTATTCATGTTGTGTCTCACTTCGGCCAGAGCTCACCGGATTGCTGGCTGGTGACTTTTCTTACTGATGAGGGCCAAAAGCCTGAAATTTCTATGCGGATTTTTAGGCGGACACCACATGAATTCAAACATAATCGAGCTTATCAGAAAGAAACATTTGCGAACAATATCCATTTATATGGAAGTCTGCATTTTTTTTTTTTATGTTCTGGTTCCCACGAAAAGGGATATCCTGTAATGTTCAGAGAACATCGTGGGAACCAAGGGAAAGAAGGTAGGAGTTGGTGTTCTTCTTAAATTTCTGGAGGTTGTATGCCTCGGGGAACACCTCCCTAGGCAATGAGTTCCAAAGCCTCGCTGTTCGTTGGATGAACGAGTCTTTGGAAAGTGATGTTCTGCAGGTCTCCAAAGTGACCACGAAGGGGTGTGATGACTGAACTTGACGAGTTAGTCTCGAAGAGACTGCCAAAGCAGGAAAGATTGTTGATATTTCAGAAGAGCATCGCCCATGGAAATATCTATAAAATAGAGACAAATCGCCAACTTTTCTACGGTGTTCCAGATAAGTGAGCGAGTTTGTAAGCGAGGCATCACCGACGAGACGAATTGCCCTTTTTTGGACAGAATCCAATAGCCTCAGGATATGTTTAGGTGCCGCGCTCCAAATATGGGAACAGTATTCCAGGACAGGTCGGATCTGTGCCTTATAGATCATAAGCAGCTGAGTGGGGTGAAATAGCTCTTCGCACGAAACAAAAACCCAAGGTTTTGGGATGCACTTTTGGCAATGGACCTCACGTGAATTTTCCCAGGATAGGTTATTGCTGATAGTAATACCAAGCATCGATATGGATGACTTCAGTGGTATGGTTACTCCTGACAAAGTTATGTTAGGCACAGTGAGATCGGCTTTTCTAGAGAAAAGACATGCTTGTGTTTTGTTTGCATTGAATTCTACCAAGTTATTAGATCCCCACTCGAGAATTGTTGCTTAGTCCATATTTATATTATTAACATTTCTTCCTCGTTCATTTCTGGTTTCACGGGCTGATATAGGGGCCCTGGAAGAGAAAGCGGTATGGAGGGTACTATCATCGGCAAAGCTGTGTACTGGACATGAAGTTGATTTCAACAGGTCGTTGATGTGGAGTAGAAATAGTGTTGGTGCGAGAATAGATCCTTGCGGAACACCAGCATTTATGAGTAGAGTGTCAGATGAAACTCCATCGACCACTTCATGGAGAGACCTGTTTGAGAGAAAACTAGCAAGCAGAGAACACAGCTGAGGGAGCAAGCCATAAGACGGAAGCTTGGCGAGGAGTCCCTGGTGCCAAACTCGATCGAACGCCTTGGAGATATCTAATGCCACAGCTGAAGTTTCTCCATACTTTTCAATAGATAGCTGCCATATATGTGAGACGTAAGCGAGCAGGTCACCAGTTGATCTCTGATGGCGGAAGCCATATTGCCTATCGTTGACAATTCCTGAGTCTTCCAGATATTTCATGAGCTCGATGTTGATGGCTTTTTCCATGACCTTTGAAATAATAGATAGCAGTGCGATAGGTCTGTTATTGCTAGGAGGGCCTTTTGCCTTCTTAGATGGCTGTACTTTGCAATTTCCAATTGACGGAAATACCCCAAATTGTAAGAGTGGTTGAACAACTTGCAAAGAACAGGTGTTGGTTCGGGGCACATTTCTTGGAGAACAATCGGCGGGATTCCGTCAGATCCACAGGCTTTGTTGGTGTTGAGACCCAGCAAAATCTTTCTGATAGTACGTTGGCGAAAGGTGATCTCGGGCATGTGACTGTCAATAGGTGTAATGTTCGGGGTTGTTTTCCGATGAATCCAGAGTGGAATTTCCAGCAAATAGGTGCGCAAAGATATTGGCTTTTTCCTGGGCAGTCGTTGCTAGTGTTCCATCTTCTTTGGTTAGAGGAGGAAATGAGCTGGAAGTGAAGTTTCTTCCCACAGCTTTGGCGAAAGACCAAATGAACGGGATCCGTTGGGACATTCAGCAAGTTTTGATCTTATTTTGGCATTGTGGGCATCTTTTGGGCATTCTATTGTTTCTTTGCATATGCCTCTAGCCTCGACATATGCTGCTCTGGTCTCAGGGCCCGGATTTTCCAGCCATCGATGGTATGCTGCCTGTTTGGAAACCACAGCTCTAGAGCAGTTTCTGTTAAACCAGGTCTTATCGGATGATGTTCTTCTTTCGGTATTCGGTATGTAGGTTTGCATCCCCAACATGATGATTTCAGAAATTGCCTCAGCACATCGTGTTGGATCTACTGAAGAGAAACAAACTCTCTTCCATGGAAACGCTGAGAAAAACATACGAAGACCTTCCCAGTCGGCCGAATTGTAATGCCACAAGAGACGGGGTGGTATTGTGCAGCTCTGATGGTAAGTGGGAAGAGCATGTTGTGGAGATGAGGGTGTGATCAGAGTTTCCAAGTGGGGCACAAACTTCTATTCTATACGGGTCAGGATTGGTGGTGAGGAAAAGATCTAGTGTATTGGCAGACTGGTTGTTGACATCAGGGATGCGGGTTGGTAGCTCGACCAGTTGTTCTAGACCATGAGTGATGGCGAAGGTCTCGGCTTGACGACCCGCATCATCTGTTTTGTTAGAGAATTTGAGCCGGGCAGCGTTATGTACATTAAAGTCTCCCATGATTATGGTTTCAGCTGTTGGATGGTTCTCCTGAATGTAGTCCAGTTTGAGTGATAAAAACTCGAAGAGGTCGTTATATGAAGGTTCATTAGGTGATAGGTAAAGGCAGCAGAGGAACTTAGTCAGTTTGGTATCAGATAGCTTGAACCACATCACATCAAAGTCTTTCGGTTCCAAACTCCCTTCACGCTGGCATGAAAGGTTAGCCTCAGCGTAAAGGCAGACTCCACCTTTGAACCTGAATCGAGAATGGAGTTCGTAACCAGGACAAAGCATATAGACCTTGTTGGTGGACGAATTTACTTGTGTTTCTGTTAGAGCCAGAATATCCGGTTTTTTCGTCTGTAGGTGATGGTGGACGTCATTGATGTTCTTGTTGAGTCCGCGGAAGTTGCATGTTGCATGGTTTGTCAGGTAAATATCATTCAACGTTCTGCGTGGTATTTGCTAGGGAAGTAGTAGGTTTCTCGCCTGTCAGTCTACCAATTGTGTTCCAATTTATATTAAACCTTTTGTGAAGACGACTTTGTGTGCTTTATGCATTTCATTTTTCAATAGGAGATATGTTTGGAAAAAATTATTTTCATTATTTGAATTTTTTCTCATTATCCTTCAATGTTATCATCAGAATCGTAACCATATACGCTGGATTTCATTCCATCATCCAACTCAATGGTTTTTCGAAAAATTAAATTTAAATATGTGAATTGAGCGAATCCCAGATGATGATAATTAGGATAATCAAATTTCACTCAAAATGAATAACGTGGGAGTTTTCCGACCAAATCGCTAATAAAACTTGTAGTTACACCCCCTTCACATTATTTGAAAGTGTATGAACCCACCTTACTCTTTCCAGCCATTTTCTAGCGGGTTGAATGGAGTAGGATCTTTTTGGAAAGCATTGATCCAAATATTTGAGATGTAATGCGCTTGTGAAAAAATTTGGGACATTTATATATATAAATATATATATATAATATATATATATATATATATATATATATATATATATATATATATATATATATATATATATATATATATATTTAGAACTCCAGCCTTGTAGCAGCAGATCGAAATCTGGAATTCGGCTTCATCCACGTCTTTCGAATGTTTGCATTATACAATTGACACGTGAAGTTATGAATCGAGTCGAAAATTTCATGTTACTGATGCAGCGTTAAATCAACTTCACCAAGAGCTCCAAATACTGGAAAATTGCAGATATGGGACGAAGTATTTTTTCGAATCTGCATATTGCCGAGCATAATCATCATAATATCCGTATCAGAGCCTCTGATCATGATATTAGATTTATAAGCAATACTACATGCATGGTAAATAAAAACATGTCTGCTTCTCCGTACAACTTGCAACATAGCTCTTCGATAGTATTTGATTTGATTCGATCAGTTTGGGCAACATAAACAGTTCCCTCAAATTGAGATTGTTCGAACTATCACCAACACTTCTTCAGATTTGGTATTTTTGTTTTTTTTTGCAAAATCTGTTGGTCTTACTTGATTGCCTTCACTGATAATGTATTCAATTTGCGCTACCTCATGTCATTGAAACTATTCATTATCTTTCATTGACCTGTGAAAATATCGATCGAATTCAAGGTCGATTTTTCAAACTGGCAATTTAGTAAGTATTTGCATTTTTTTATATTTCTGAATGTTTTGCGTGAATATTTCATGGGATGTAGAATGAGGAAGCCATCTAGTGAAAGAACATCAGTACAACTCGGCGATTCATCATTCATGTTTTCTTGGAGACATTTTGTATGTACTGGTTTATCGATTTTACAGATCGCACCATGAAATGGCATGAAGATACAAAAACAGTAGTTATAGGATATTATGAAATTTTCAGTACATCGATATTATAGTCCATTAAAATGCCTAACATGCGTCCAAATAAATGAAAATTGAATATTGCTGAAATATTCAGAAATGAATAGATCTAATAAATAAGTGTTAATCTCCTTAACATTACGAAGGAATATTTCAACCTGTAGCAAAACTGCTTTTTCAGAAGAAATATTGAATAATTTATGTGCAGGTAAGTCTGGACTGAGTGGATTAATGTATTGTATGTCAAAGAGTCAACAAATTTCTCGAGATAATCAGAGCTGTTTTCAATATTGTTCGTCTATTATTCTGCAGAAATACCCTGGCTCTTTCCAAATCACAAAACGTGAGGGATAATCAGGACACCAACCGATTGAAAGACGTATTGAAAACAAAGCAATATTCAATATTATCTTCCCATATCTGGATGCTTGCAGGAACAGGAAATATTGAACATTTCATTGATAAGAGCTTGGAGAGTTACTCAGAAAAAGCTTGTTTGGTTTCCATGATTTCACCGGCTGCAATTATAGTTCTGCCCTTTTGGTAATAAAAAAGAAGACCCTTCACCTCATGAAAAAATTAATATAAATAAAATGATTCAGCGCTGGATTATTTACAACAACTTTTCGACGTGATACAAAACTTAACGTGTCAATTATATTATGCAGCTTTTCATCGTCACCACCATGCAAAAATGAACCCTCTCAAATAATGTTTACGAGTGCATTTCATCTCAAGTATTTGAAACAATGCTTTCCATGAATGGAATGGAATTTGCATTTTTTCCTATGTTTTTTCAGTGTTGTTTCATCTAGCTTATGCATGTAGCTTTATCCCTGTTTTTCCTCATCATTCCCTTATCTCTTTCAGGATGCATAATTGATTTCACAGCGGAAGTGATGCTTTATGACGACTATCACACATTCACGAACTCCATTTCACCCCTTCAGGCACGGAATTTCCAGATGAGGTTGAACACGATTCATTCATGTGTAACAAAAGAGCTAAAATATCATCTCTCATGACTCCAACTTGGAAACTAATGGAACTCCTCTAAAAAAATTCCCCTGTTGAATACGCACCGTATAATTATTCGATTTTTGGGCGTTTTCTGACGATGAGTGGAGATGTGAGATTTTTATTGAGTTTTGAATAATTGTAAGTTGTAAGTTGGGAATAAAATACCTGGAAAAGCTTATTAACCGGGGTTATTTTATTAAAAACCTACATTGGTCCTTCTAATAACACGAGAACACGCTATGGATTCGTCAAAGGCTTTTGGAGAGAATGGTGAAACTGAACATTGAAGAAGTAATAGGTTCAACACGGGTGTCCCACAAAAAAGATTTGCAGAGATGAGAGATGCTGAACTTGGCATGAATGCAGTTCCTAGTGGTGAAGTTAATATAAGTAGAGTGCGAAAGAACTAAAGGAGTGATTTGTGTAAATGATTGGTTTGAATCGCCGGAAGTTGCACAATATGAAAGAAAAGTTAGCCAATCGGATATATTTCACCCCCTCCCCCTCCTTCAAGACACTACGTGACTTCAAATATTCGAAGAAACTGTACGTTCGAAACAGTCCACTATTTCTGAACTCAATCTTGAATTGGAACCCATACAATAGCGGAAAGAGTTGGATGAGGAAGGGACACAAGAAAAATCAAAAGCAACAGAAGAAAAATTGAAAGCAGTCGAGAAAAGAAGAAAACATATTCGGAAATAAATTGAAAATCAGAGGAAAATCATGCAAAAAAGCATTTCTCCTGGTGACATTGAATCATTATCCTCCAGAGATTCATTTCAAGATCCACTTTTCATGAATAATTGGGTTGAGGATGACAAGAAATGTACTTATACCATGGAAGATACCGCTGTCGATGCGCAGTACTTTGATAATATATATATATATATATATATATATATATATATCCCTGAAAGAAGTAGTTCCCGCCTCACTCTCGAACAGCCGAAATATATTCGTGTCGTTGCTGGAGAAAGAGACGTTTTTGATATTGCTAAACAATGTATTGCAAATGCTCCAAAAACCAATGAGTTATTATTGAGGCAAGAAGCCAAAGACCTACCACATTTCTCAGACGTACTCACAGATTGGCCCAAGTTTATCAGTGGATTCAAAAGATCTAATGAGCAGTTCAATTTCTCCGATGCGGTAAACCTTATTCGTTTTGCTAGAGCCCCCAGAACAAAAGCTAAGGAAACTGTTGGAGCCCTCTCAATATCACCAAGTTATATTCCTGGGATTATCATGATGCTTTGGATTAATTTCGGCAGACCTGAATGTATCGTTCTATCACTCAAAGACAAGGTAAAGAAAATTAGTTATATGAGAGAAGACAGAAGCAACTTTTTTTCGAATGCAGTCGATAACATGATGACCACGATGAGAAATGTCAATTCTACACATTAATTGTTTAATCCAGAATTACTGGTAAATTTCGTGAAAGAACTCCCTCCTTTACAGAGGTACAACCGGAGAAAATATAAATATCAGAATGATACAAAGGAAATACCAACATCTCTTGAGGATTTTGCAAGTTGGTATGTAGAAAAAGTAATTTCCATTGCTCCTACCAGCAATCCGTTTGAGAGAAGTAGGAATATATCAAAAAACGGAACTGTAATGGTTTCAAGAAAAAATAGTTTTATAAAGGTATTTTGCATGAACACGACTCATGATATAGAGGAATGTGGTCAGTTCATCGAAAAAACTGTGACAGAGAAATGAGAATCAGTACTTACTGAATTTGAAATTATCTTCAAGTGGACCATATGGCAAACAGATGTTTTGTTGAAACAAGATGTGGTATAAATGGTTGCAAAGGAAAACATAATAATCTTCACATAATAAATATGTATCTACAAGGGAATCTTGTGCAAAGTTGAACAATGCACCAGTAATGATACGTAGCCCCTCAAGTGAAACAAAAACATTGAACCTATTTGATGAATGTTCGACATGCTCGATGAGCGATGGGAGTTCAGCAATGAAAATTAATCTTTCTGGACCAGTTGGTCCACTTTGTTTTTAGTGGACCAACAATATCACCCATTTTGAAGACACGTCAAAAAGACTTTCTGTTCAAATTTCTGCTGATACCAATAAACTAACCTGAGAACTGTTGGAAATTTGAGTAAACCCAGTCAAAAAATCAATGTTGAATCTTTGTCTCGAAATCATCCATATCTAGATCGTAAAATACTCGATTATATTGGGAATGCTCAGCCTGAAATTCTCATTGGCCAAGACAATTAGGGACTGATCATAACTCGTCAGGTTATCCAACCGATAATAAATAAACCAATGATGTCCAAATCAAAATTGGGTTGAACTATTCATGGATCAGTGAATAATTATTCTGAAGAAAATGAACAAATTTATGCAAACCTGTGTTGTAAACATGTTGGGGATGATAAACTCCATCTTCTTGTGAGAACAGTTTCGAATTAGGAGCTTCTGGAGTTAGAACGGATGAAAAATAATCATTCCAGTAGAATATCGCGAAGCACTCGAAATCATGAATAAAACCACAAATGAAATTGGTAACTGATGGGAAATAGGTCACCATTGGAGAAACATTGATATGACACTACCTGACAGCAAAGCTACTATCATGAAACGTCTTGCATATATGGAGAGGAAAATGAATCGTGACAATGAATTCACAAAACAGTACTGCGGAGAGATTCAAGACTACATTGACAAGGGCTGTGCGAAAAACTGGAGACATAAGAAATTACCAAAAATTCATAGAACTGGTTTCAACTACATTTTGCTGTTTGGAACCCCCACAAACTCGGTAAAATAAGGCTTAAATTCAATGCCGCAGGCAGATCATTTGGATACAGTCTGAATGACTTTCTCCTGCAAGGTTCGGACTTCATTCCTTCGCTGATGTCTGTATATGTTCCAGACAGTGTTGATAAAAAAAGAAGACAGATGTTCCCAGCGCTCCTTGAGACGAGATGGAAATAATCCTGGTGTGAATCCAGATGTATATCAGATTAACGTGATGATTTTTGGAGCCGTTCCTTTCTCATCTGTCGCTCAATTAATCAAGAACAAAAACACCGAGAATTTTGAAAATGAATATCTGGGAATAAGTTTGGCAATGAGAAAACAACATGATGTCGATGATTATCTGTATTCTCGTAGCACAGAAGATGAAGCTATTGAATAAGTTCAAGAAGACCCTAACTTGAGAACTAATGGAAATCCTATGGAAAACATACTTCAATTTCTCCCCTATAGGGGCTGAATTCCTAAAAACCCTGAGAAAAGTTTTTTTTTGTTCGTAACGAAATCTCGAATACAAATTTCAATGAATCCTTCTTGAAAACTAACGGAACCCTCTAACAAACTTCCACCACTCCTTCCATCCTTCTAGGGGTTGAGTTTCAAAAAATACTGGAACAAATTTTTCTTTACTAACTTTACTACCAATTTCAAAATTACCCAAATTTGGAAACTAACGCGGTACACTTTTACAAACTATCAACCCCTTTTTCTAATCCCTTCATGGTAAAATTTCAAAAATTCCAGAAAAAAATCCCAAATACCAATTTTCATGATTCTGACTCCAGAACAATGGCACTTTTACATTCACCTCCCTCCTAACCCCCTTCTCAGCCCCTTCTCAATCTTTCAGGGATGGAATTTCGAAAACATTTTGGGTCTTAGTGGTTATCTATGTCGTACTAGTAATAAACTGTCTGAATTTTAACTCCTTATGTCCAGCGGTTTGGTCTGGGCGTTGAACGTTAGACACTCAGTGAGTCAGTCAGGAAGTATAATTATATATGTATAGGCATGGATGAATTTCAAGTCCCTTATTTATCATAATCATCTAGGCTTGGCACAATTCACATATTTGAATTTGATTCTTCTAGAAACCAACAAATTGGATGTCAAAACTCAATCCAGCGAACGTAGTTACGATTCTGATGACGACATTGACGTATAATGAGAAAATATTTAAGTTATGAAAATAATTTCGTTAAACTACTCTTCTATTGTTCATAATCAATAATGATTAATATACGAGTGACGAATAAAAACAAACTCTGGAATTATATGTTCTTATAATATGCCTAATACCTTACCTTCTTATAATATGCCTATTATCCTATAACAATGGAAAAATCGCATTAATTGCAATATACAGGTTACCCCCTAGTAACATACAAACTCTCAACGAAAACTTCGAACTTTTCTGGAATAACTTTCACACCAAAAATCACTTTGGTAAAATCATTTTTGTTGGTGACATCAACATAGATATGAGTATAGATGCTGTACACGTAACAGAAGACTATTTGAATATCATGCCTGAAAAAGGTTTTATTCCACCAATGAACGAATTCACTAGAGTAACTTCTACAACAGCTACCTGTATAGATCATATTTTCTATAAATCAAAATGTGAGAAATACACCGATATCATTCCAAGCGTTATTAGAACAAACATTACAGATCATTATTCCATTACTTGTTCCTTTAAAATAAGCAGAGAAAACTTCAGTGGCAGAGATAAAAGTTTACCGCAGGAAAAACAAACATAAACCAATTGTAAACTATGTCGAAAAGTGAAAATTGGATCTCAGTATACAACTGTCATGTGTGCAAACAGCTTCAAATCTTTTTTATGAAAATCTAAAGAATATATGAGCGTTCTACCACAGTTTTGGAACATGAAAACAGGCGTAAGAAAAAACCTAGGATAACAAATGGTATAATAATTTCAATTAGAGAACGCGACAAGCTGAAACAAAAAACTTTAAATTATCCAAATGATGAAAATATCAAAAATTAATACGACAATATCGAAATTAATTAACTTCTCTGATTAAAAAAACAAAAATGGATTATTTCAAACAAAGATTAGAAAGTTCCAATTCTTCCAAAAATGTATGGGACGTAGTAAACGAATTCATAGGCAAAATAAGAAGAAAATCGAAAAAAAAATTATTGCGTCTGCAATATGCACCCTTGAATGTTTTCAAGAGTTTATTCGCTGGTTTTATTGATTTAAAGTCGTTTTCTTTGAAAAACTTTGACAACTCAATTTCAGTCAGATAAAAACTTCAATTCTACTGTCATCTCAATTACAAATATACCATGTAAAACAAAGAGTAACATTAACATTATAACATTCTCCCCCAATGAAAAACGTAGTTCATTCATTCAGCTCCATTTTATCCTGAGGGATATCCAGGGGACAGAGCTTGCTGACTGGTCTGCGAAAAACACCGTTTTTTGTATTGACATCTGCCACCCTTACAGGTCCATCTCTTCCAGGAAATGTTGCGGTAATAATTCCCTTCAGCCATAAGTTTCTTGGAGATTGGTCGTCTACTATGATAACGATGTCGTCTATTTTCACTGGTTCTGTTTCGGAATGCCACCTATTTCTGATTCGGAGTATAGGAAGATATTCTCGGATCCATCTTCTCCAGAACTTATTTGTCAAATCTTGGGATATCCTCCACTGCTTCTTGAGGAAGTTTCCATCTATCGGTCCAACACTCAGAACATTTGGGTCTGATTTATGCTTAGGTCCAAGTAAAAAGTGATTTGGAGTTATAGCTTCGTCATCTTCGTGGTCTAACGATACCTCAGTCAATGGTCGGTGATTCAAGATATTCTCAACTTCGAGATATAGAGTTTTGATAACTCCTTCACTCGGAGCTTGTTCTTTCAGGATAGTCATCATTGGAACTCTGGGAAGATTGTCAACCTTACACTTCGAGTATTTTCGCCATACTTTCTTCACTAGATTGCCCAACCCAAATATCCAATATTTTTGTTGAATTTCATTACTATCTATAATCATTTTTGAAATTTTGTCAGAATTCAGTCGTAAAATGAATGTGTCATTTTCTGGATCCCATTGTATACCCAGTACGCGTTCGGTTGGGAGTACTGAATTGATGGAAGCAAATTCCTAAATTTTTTTTGAAACAAAATCATTTGGGAGTTTCATTATCACCGTTTTAGAGTTACAGAGCCAATGACAGATTTCAAATCCTCCCTTCCTGTGAACTTCGATAACTTCTTGAATCATTTCAAATGCCTTTTCTTCACTATCACAACTGTCCAAATAGTCGTCCACGTAATGCTTATTCAAGATAGCATTGCAGGCTGCTGGATATTCCTTCTCAAATTCACGAGCATTAACATTTTTAACATATTGAGCTAAACAGGGAGAACTATTTGCCCCAAAAGTCATAACTTGCATTTCTAACACATTAGGTTCAATAGTAGCAATGTTGCGTTGCCTTAATGTCCATAATACTTCAAGTAATGGTGTCAAAAGGTCAGGTCCTTGTCGTAAATAAACCTTTTGTAGATATTCCTCAATTTTTTCACAATAAGCTACCCCAAAATCTGGATTTCCGTCCATTTTTCGTTCCTGACACTTCAATCGTGTCAAGGCCATACTTTTGCTTTCTGGGACAATTATATCCAGATTTTTCCACAAATGACCCGTTTCGAATCGTATACCTCGTCTTTTCGTCACTTTTTCAATGCATTTAAAAACGGACTCATCTTCATTCGTATTCATTTGTCCATGTCCTGATTCATCTAGTATGAAATAATCTTTGACGAGCAAATGAAGTGAGTTATCATCGTAATTGCGTTCACAAATATGAAAATTGTATATTTTTTCAACCCTGTCCTTAACCAGTTGTCCGTTTATTACCCATCCTAATTTTGTTTGTGTTGCTTTGGGTCCATACCTTGATTCCTCTACGTAATTTCGTGGCATTGTCAAGTCGTAATTGTCAGTACCAATCAATAACTTGGGTGATTTATCAAAGAAAGATTTTATTGGAATATTTTTCAAATGAGGCCATTCGTACCGAACCATATCCATGTCTAACGACTGTCGTGGAAGTTCCAAGTATTTGACAGTTCTTACATCTTTCAAAATATACGTTTTTGAATTCGGGAAATTTCCTTTTATTTTCAAACGAACTCTTTTGGAATTTTCGTCAGTCTGAATTTGATTATTTGTCCACTGCATACAAAAGGGTTCAACAGTGCCCTCTAAACCGAGTTTTTCAGCGATTTCATCATCTAAAAGTGTCACAGTTGATCCCTCGTCAAGTAGAGCAAAAATTTCAATTTCACCTTGGGGACCTGTCAGTACTACAGGAATTGTTCTCAAATGTATAGAAGAATTTCTCACCTGATGGATATTGGATGAATGTCCGAGATTACCATCACTTACTTGTCGATCCTGAATATCTTCAATCTGATGTCTTTCGTCCCTCACTTGTACCAATGGATCTTTGTGTAACAATCGACTATGTCTCAGCTTGCAACCATTTACCTCACATGTTCTCTTGGAGAAGCATTGATTCATTCGATGATTAGTCTTGAGACACGATATACAAAGCTTATTATCAGTGACGAAAGCCAACGATCGTCTGCATTCATTTCCTGAAACTTGGAACATTTGTCTAAGTGATGTTTACCTCGAGAACAACATTTACAATTTTCCAGAAAAAAATATTTTCCCTTCTCTTCCCTACGTTTGCTCCCATTAGCAACTAAAATGCAATCTGATCTTTTTTGTGGTTTATGGTCTGAACGAATATCTGGTGTATAAAGTAAACTAGTAGCCTTACCCATGTCTTTGAGCCAGCTGGAAAATTCTAGTAATGTAACAGACCCTAATTTCACAGCATGAAATGACCATTGCTGCTTCAAACTTATTGTCAAGTTTGAAACGAACTCTTCAAGTAACATAGGGTTGTTCAAGTAAATCTCATCATCTAAATGTTTGATAGCAACAACTAAATTATTCAGAGAATTTGCGTACCTGACTATACTTTCTGGCTTGTGATCCTTGAGTGCAGGAATCAACCTAACTTGGGCAATCAAATTTTTTATAAGGAACTCCGGTCTACCATATGAGTTTTGTGGTGTTTCTAGTATCTCCGGAACGTTTCTGTAGGATATCAAAAGCAACTTGACCGCTTCTCTAGCCTCGCCCTTGAGACACTTCCTTAGTCGTATGAGATTTTCACTGTCAGAATAAGGGCACAACTCAGATGTCTCGTGATATTCATTTATGAACACCAACCACTTCGCTGGATTACCGTCGAAAAATGGCAACTTCCTGTCGATCGATAATCTTCTCGAACACACTCGACTGTCATATGGATCTCTTTCGTTTACTGAATGTTTCGTTCTGATTATGTTGTCAATTTTCAAATCATCTGGTATATATCCACTTTTTTCAGGTGTAACAGTTTTTATCCAATTATCGATCATTGCTTCTTTCTCTGCAGTTCTGTTTGATCCATCACTCTTCATTGAATCAGACCCCACAGTTCCAAGGCTTTCTTCATCTATCTTCATTTTTTCAAGTTCCAGTTTCTTCATAATGAGCCTTTCTTTGATTTCAGCAATCTTTTTCTCCGCTTCCAGCTCAATTTCTAGTTTCTTTCTTTCGTTAATGCTTGCTAGCGACGTCCTGGATTTCGTAGATTTCGAACGTGTCATGGAATGGTTCGCGGCAAGAGTTACTCTCTTGCTGGTACCTGCTACTGTCACCTCTTGTGTTCTTGTAACGTCATGTTTTCCATTGGAGTCAGATCTTTGATCATTATGAATTGATTCTTCAGCGGCTTTCGCTTGTCTAGCACTCAGCCTCGTCGTTGGTCTCCTTGGTGGATCAACGTTCTCGGATTTTTTTGTCTTTGTCGACATGTCTTAAATTCAAGTTATTCCGCTCGATAGGACCAATATTGCGTCTGCAATATGCACCCTTGAATGTTTTCAAGAGTTTATTCGCTGGTTTTATTGATCTGAAGTCGTTTTCTTTGAAATACTTTGACAACTCAATTTCAGTCAGATAAAACTTTAATTCTACTGTCATCTCAATTACAAATATACCATGTAAAACAAAAAGTAACATTAACATTATAACAAAAATCATAAATGGAAATGCACAGGAACTAACAGAAGACAGAAAAATGGCAGAAGCCTTCAACGACCATTTCGGGAGTATTGGCGCGAAATTGGCAGCAAAACTCAAAAATGACTCCCAGGCACCTGGATCACAGCAAAACTTTACCCAGTCTATGTTCATAAAGCTAACAATAAAGCATGTGGACCGGATCAAATGTCTAACGAAATTATCAAGTCTGCAATACATCATATAATGAACCTAGCTATAAATAGTGGCGAAGTCCCAAAACAGTTCAAAATTGCTACCATCAAGCCCCTGTTCGAATCAGACAAAAAAGAATCTATAGATAATCATCGTCCGATATCCTTAACGTCGGGAGTATCGAAGGTTTTTGAAAAAAATATTGAAAAAAGGCTGGCTTAATATTTGGATAAACATAATTTTCTCTCTCCCCACCAATTTGGGTTTCAGCAGAACGTATCCACCCAGCACGCTATCGGATTCCTAACATCCAAACTTTACAACGCAATAGACGACTCCATGCCATGTTCAGGTATACTTCTGGATCTGACAAAGGCCTTCGATACCATAAATCATAGGCGTTCACTAAACAAACTAGAAAACATTGGTATTAGAGAAAATGCACTGAAACTTTTTGGAAGTTATCTTCTCGACCGAAAGCAGCAAGTTTTAATAGATGATAAAATGAGCGGTGAAAGTACAGTTACTTGTGGTGTGCCACAAGGAACAGTTCTGGGTCCTATACTCTTTATCATATATTTGAACGACCTGCTAACATCA
>JAFIRS010008615.1:0-15685 GCA_018342105.1 Gonioctena quinquepunctata | reverse complement strand
TCCAAGGATGAAATTTCGGGACGAAATGTCTTTAAGAAGGGGCAATGTAACGAACCTAGCCGACCTGTCGCCTCACATGTTGCCGTCGACAGCGATGAGATCATCCCCGGAGATGTTCGAGAACCATCCAGTCCTCTTCCGCGTAATGCAACGGTCAATATTGGAAACAATTGGAACATGCCGTCGCCAACTGGAAAAAATTCGAAGCATCGAGAATGCTGTATCGTAGATAAATAGAGAGCCCTCAAGAGGGAGTTGACAGTCTGAACGAGCCCATACGATCGAGCTATTCAGTAGCGTAGTAATATAAATACTGTTGTCAATTAAGTGTTAAATAAATTAGTTAAACCAAGTTAAGTTTATTTACGTTACAATATTGTATTCATGATGTGTAATAAATAAATACATTTTCGAAAATATGTTTTATTTCAATAAATTACAATTACATATTATACATGCTTCGATAGAACGAAGTTGTCCCAGCAACATTACATCCGAAACATTTGAATGAAGGAGTTGTCGGTGTGTGAATCTTGTGGATTTTACATGGTCATATGTCCCCTGACGAATATTGTAAGTCATCAAATTCTGCGGAAGCACCACGCATAGATATCTCACCCAAATATACCAACCTAACTTCCACAGGAAACGATATAGCAAGCCCCCTGCCATCCATGTCAGAGTTGGACAAAGTTGTTCTTCCCACTATCACATCATTGTTTGGAATGTCCCCTCAATACCTTCATCATCGTCGTTCGTAGGAGGGAGGATTTCTTCTTCCAATCATCATGTCTTCCACATAACCACCCTCGAAATCTTTAGTATAGTTCAATTGATTGTTATAACTGTTCAATTCAACCATGTGTCATCCACAACGTTGGATGAGGAGGAGATAGAATTGAATTGGGATAATGGGAGACATATGCCGAATTGTTGATGACAACGACGATGGTGAATCAGATGCCACCATCGAAAATGTTGATGAGCAGAATTATGATGTCAATATCAATGCTGAGGCTCCAATGGAGCTCAATGATGAGTTTTTCGAATATGTGGATCATATTTCAACAATTCGAAGATGAGGAACTCGGCTGAGACTCTCAAGGTCAGAGATGAGCCCCATCAAGTTTGTTTTAGTGGGTAACGCGGAGCTCAGTGATTCCTACACTACTTGTCAGGTGTCCTTAACGATTTTCTTCACCCTCAAAATAAAGAAAAAAAGAAAATCATGGAATAAATCATTTGATGAGTGGTTTATAATTGTTTATTCCCCCAAAATACATTTCAAATATGTTTTGTCTGATTCATATTTTTTTTCGAAATATTCACACCGCGATAGTCTCCAGGTGGGCGGAATTAGTAGTTGCAGATGAATTTTCTCTCCAACTCTTCAATCCTTTTACATAGATCGTCATATTTTCCATCGAAAGTAGTTTTGAGTTGGCTAATTTTTTTATAGGAACTTCAACACGTCCTCAGATATCTCTTCAACCAATGTTCGCATGGTAGTATTGGTGTTTTGAGAATTTTTGTTTAGCTACATTTAGTTTTTTCTTCGAGACGATGTGACATTGGGAGGATGATGCATTAGTACATTTTCTTTTCCGACCAAATTTGTCTATTACATTACTCATCCTTCCACATGGAATGACAAAGCCACACTACTGATCAATGGAATAATGATTTCTTTTTGAATAACATTACCGCAAATATAAATTTTCCAATCTATGAATATATATAACGTTTGAGTGTTGTGAGAATATGAAATTATTTGTTCATCATTTCTGCATCCAATAATGTGATGAGAAGGTCCAACCTACTGTCGTCGTCGTTGGGATTTTCTATCATATTGGTAGCCAAATGAATCAATTATGTTTTGGCACATTCGAATATTTTCCATGGGATCACATTGATAAAACTCAATGTCTACATGGCCCCAAGGGAGGGTTTGTGTTGTATTAGGAATGATGAATCGCTTATCGTCATCAAATGAGAGCTCACTTTATTTCAATTCAGTAAACATGTCATGTGAGATGCTTCTGAATGAATTCATCTTCCTAAAAATTTTACCACCATTTTCAACAATTTTTTGTAATCATCAAGAGTCAATTGGTTCTTTATCACTGATCTTTTCACACCCTTAGCCCTCTTAACTTCAGTTGCAAGCGATTGTACATAGTATGCTTTAGCACCAGTACCATAGAAACTAATTATAGGATCATTGGGGAACTCTGTCTTTGAAATTACCCAAGACTGAATTTGTTACAGGTATTCCGAATTTATTATGTTCAATGTAATTAGATGTGTCAAATCTATTTATATTGCTTTTATGAACTCATAAAATTGTCGGTATTTATTTTTTAAAATGAGCGAGTCTGTGTCGGTATACAGAAGAGAAGCATTCTGACCAAACTCTCTTTAATACATCTCATAGTAAAAAATCATACATAACTGTCTTGGATAATTCCAAAATACAGAATCCCAAATACATTGGTTTATCGTAATGCACTTTCACTTTACCCATTTGAATAGCAAAGTTTTTCGGAAAAATTGGCAACTTTTGAAGTTTGGTCGGGCGATGGAGTGCTCTGCACCCATACTTCTGCGAACATTTTGCCAATGTGGACAAGTCTTACATCAACTCTATTGTCAACGTTTTCCATTGTTTTGCCATAAACTGCATTGTTCATTAGTTTATAAAAGTCTTTCTCAGATTTATTGTTGGACCTATTACGCATTTGGGTATTGAGATCGATGTAAGACTTCATCCAACATGACTGCTTAAATCTCAATATTCTGTGAGTCTGCATCACGATTAAAACCATTATTTAAGGCCTGTTTCAAGTTCTTATAGTGGACTATATACCTCCGTTTGTCATTCAAATTTGGAATCAATTTTTTATTTTACTTTTGCCATTGGGAGGAGTCATGCTTTCCACCAGAAACGGAAGATCTGAATGTTTATCATGCAACTCTTGGGGATAATGTATATCAACCTCAAGAACATATCCATATGAATTATTATCTGCCACATCCATTATGTCCAAGTTAGTAATTTCTTCGTGAGTTAACCAAGTGAATTCACCGGTAGGTAGAGGTTGTGACATGCTATGACCAATAGATTTGTTGCATCCAAATATGAAATGAATGATGACGGTTCATTGGGATCGAAATCAGGTAAAACTTGTTATTTGCTATATGCTTCCTTTCACTGCATTGACTTATCCCCCACGTATACCTTTTTTTGAAAAAATTGATCATATCAATGTCGGTTAAAAGTTCAAGTTCAACATTTGTATATTTCAACATTGCATCCCAAGATAATCCGCGCAGTATAATACTGAGCGGATCCAACTTATATGTATCTAAACATATCCTTCTGAAATTCTCAAATATATCACACAACAGTAATACATCAGACTTTAAATATAAATCCGAATATTCTCCCAAACTCTTACACTCGAACAGATCCCAAACACGTTTAGCTCTCGAATAATCTTTATCGGATACATGTTCTTCATTCAAATTGTCATAGAATTGATTTTTCGTCGGTAGACTAGAAACATTCAACTTTTCAATGTCATCCACAAAACTATAAGGAAAAACACCTTTTTGTCTCATCAAATGGAATTTGTTCGTTTCAGGAAAACATTTCAACATCTCTACACATTGCTCATCACTTAAATTAGCCCCCAATTTCTCCAACGAATTCGACATGAATTTGAAACTATCGATGAATCTCATTTTCAAATAATGATTCTTAATTTTCCCCTCTTTATTTTGATAGCTGTGTGTATAGATATGTTTTGTGAATGATATGTATTTTTCCTTTGTTTGAGGAATCACATCAATCCTGTCTTTTTCCCCATACAATTCCTTTATGAACATGTGACAATCGTAACCGCTCATATTGTGACATATTATCGGAATGAAATTTGGAATCTTGAAATTCAAATTACATGCAGAATGTGCAGCTGGATATCTTTTTTTTCCCGTGAGATGGCAGTGGTCTCTGACTCTGACATCACCCTCTGAGAAAGGTTTTTCACATATACCACATGTGGTGGCATTATGGAATTCAATTTCCTCTTCAGGCGTTTGCTTATGCATCGGTTTCACATACTTCAAATGCTGATTGTGTATATTTTTCAAATCGTCTTCGATTCGCATTGTAAAAACCTTTGCAGCATCACCACCTCTATATGTCACAAATTTTGTCAATTTATCGTCAAAGGAACATTTAATCAGATAAGCAAATGAGTATACTTCGTGTTGAAAGGTTCTATTCGTGTATGGGAGTTCGGGATTCGGTTCACTCGTTAGAATAGGTTTCAGCACAGATTCGAAATCCGCATACACAACAAAAGGCAGTTTCATTTGTCGTTCGAAATTTTGAAACATCAAACTGTTACCGGCCACCATCTTTCCGAATTTATTGATCCTAAAATCAGTTCGCGGTATTGTTGTAGACACATGATTACAATCGTGCATCTGGTGCGCAAAAGTAACCGCTCATTGAAAATACAATAAGCATCCATCACAGAAATATTTTATGTTCATGTGCCGAGATTTGACTAGACACCAACCTTGAAAGATTTTTTATCCAGCAATAATGACTATTTCCCGTCTCATCAGTGATAAGCAACAAATTGACATGTCTTCCGAGTTTTCTTTGAGAGTAACGCAAAGGGCCTACAACCTCATATTGAACTTTTTTGTTCTCTATTTTAGACTCCAAGCCATACACATTGATTGAAATATCATTTAAACACTCAAACGTTGTTATATCTCGCAATTTAACTGGAAAATTTATACCTGTCACATCCAATACGGTATTATAGTGTGGGTATGATGACGTCTCCGACATTCTATTGTTTGTGGGAAATAAAGCTGATGTCACAGCCAGGCAAAGCAGCATTGGTCTTCATTTTTCACGTTGACCACGCCTTTTTTCAATCCGATGTATTCCGGCAACTTTATATATGATGATCCGCCAAGAGGACTATATTTATTTATATTCACCTCAAGGAACAGAATTTTTTCACAACTCCATCCTAGAACAAATACATTTTTATGAAGGACATTTTCCATACATGAAATAATGTTGCAACTAACCTGAATCACGCTCCTCAAATTCCGTAGTTTGAGCGATGATGATATCGCGAAACGTCTCGAATAAACCATTCAAATCGCTGATCGATCAGCAATCCGGTTTGGGGAGTTGAATGATTTGATGTCTGTCAATTCCTGGGTTTGGATCACATAACTGCCGAACGCCTCCATGTTGACCTTGATCGAGTGGTGTAATTCGATGGTTTTTTCCAATAGTCCAATGACTCTGTGCTTGATCTCATTGAAAAATGGTCCATACTCAGTATACACATTATCGCTACTCACTCTATAGCTTACAATGCGGCGCTTGAAAGCATTTTTGATCATGTGCACGCCATTACCCAAATGGACACATGAATTCGTCCTGTGTGCTAATGTTCTATTGTGCGAATTGATTTGACGATTGGGTATTGTCACATTGCAACATTCACATGTATACAATGGTGGCGACGTTGGTGGAGGTGCAACTGGTGATGGGTCTCCATTTCCATTATCCAATTTCATACGTTTCGTTGAAGGGCCACCTCGACAACTTCCGCGTTGATGACGACGCAGGTTATCACTACGAGTGAATGATTTACCACAATCACAAGAATACATCTTTTGAACTCTTAATAGTCGACAATACAAAGACCAACTGATTGCGTGCACTCACGCACCTCTTTATGTAGCGGTGCAACGATTGTCACACTCCTCCCACTCTTAGGATGTATGTGATGTATCCCAAAATAAAATAACGTTACGGTGGGCGAAGGCCACACATATGAAAAATCAATATGCCCCACCCTCTCACATACTATGACGCATCGCATCGCTATTACGCAGTGTCCAAGGTCATGATGAATCATCGCAGAGTTGTCGAAGACTCTGAAAAATCAATAGACCTGTGGCGTTGATGTTGGCTCGAAAGTCGTGCACACCCCCCATTGATGAATGATCTCAGTGGTTAGGGTGTTTGAAGAATATGAAAAGTAAGCTGTGACGCTGATGCTAGTTCGAAGGTCATGTACCACACTCTCATGCATACTGAAATGAATGCGCGATCCCTTTCCCATCGAATTCAATTTCAAATACACATACAGTGTCCAAGGTCATGATGAATCATCACAGAGTTGTCGGAGACTCTAAAAAATCAATAGACCCGTGTTGGTCGAAGGCCATGCAAACACCCCCATTGATGAATCATCGCAGTGGTTAGGGTGATTGAAGAATATGAAAAGTAAGCTGTGACGCTGATGCTTGTTCGAAGGTTATGCACCACACTCTCATGCATACTGAAATGAATGCGCGATCCCTTTCCCATCGACTAGCGTTACAAGGTCAACGAGAAATGAATCCCCAAGGTCATGCAAACACCACACTATCACCAGGGCACTTCAATGTCAATGATACACGACCTTCAACCTTTCCATCTCAAGGTTACAGGGAAAGGTCAGGATCAAATGCAATGGGCTGCAATTGGGCGGCTAGGCGTCAAGGTCAAGGACATGGTCAAGGTCATGGATGAGGAGGACCCAGTCCCGGCTCAAAACCACTACTAACACTCAACGTGGTATGGTCGTTTCCGTTCTCATGTATAGTTTATATGTTGTCCAGTGTATTCCTCAGTCTAAAAATACCTAGCCTCGCCTCTCCTTGTATCACCAAGTGAAGAAGTGTATCGATAGCTGCAGTGGGCGTTGACCTCATTGCCCCTATAATGCACATTGTGCACCTTGCCTAGTTTAGATGTGTCTTCAGCCACCACACCAAGGAAGCGTACCCTATGGCCGGATTTGCCACCTTGTTGTACCCCTATACAAAAGAGCGTCTGGCCACAATTAATATGGTCTCCGCTTTCCTGGCCACTTTCATCAGATGTTGGTGAGATCCGAGGCCAGTATCACCCCGAGACATTAGATCTCTTTCTTACTCTAAACAGTTTTTCGAATTTATATAGGCCCCTCTAGTTCTCATCTTCGAGTAAATATTACTATGGTAGCTTTTTGAGGGTTGATGTCCAGTCCATCTGGTTGCCAAATTAAGGGCCTCTTGCATGCGATCTCTAACCGTGGTGTCGAATTTCTTTTGTTCTGAGTAGTTGGCATACCTGAGGGTTTTGTGCCCTTCTTTTTCAATATACTCCACTAGTCCGTCCCTGATCAGATTCCATAGAACTGGAAAAAAACTCCCTTCTGTGGGTTGCTTGGTATGCCACTAACAAATAATGCCAGTGTTAGAGGTCTCAAATACTCATTGTCTGATGAAATATGTGTAATAGTTTACCATAATTCTCATATTAAGTTGAGATTGCTATATACGTAACTGATGCTCTTCCTAGATTCATTCGTGAGAGTTCTCCGATCATACTAGACGATCTCACCATCCTCTTCACCTTACAGCTGTTCCAGTCAATTCATTCTATCCGTTTGTTACGGTTGTATTTCCACCTAAAGTCAATGAAGCCATCAGAATGAGGTTTCAGTCCAATAATGACTATTTATCGAGAACACATGGCGAAGGAATATTTCACATCCAGTTCTTCAAAATTTGTCATACTCCTGAAACAAATGTTTTGTACTGTATTATAGAATCTTGTCAACTTACCTTCCAGGCTGCAGCAGTCCCGGACTTCTCTCGAGTATCTTGGGCTGAAAATATGCCACAATCTACTTGAAGTCATTTTCATAATAACCCAAAGATTGTTTATCATCCATGAACTCTATCATGTCATGGTAATCTGACTGGGATATTTAACACTTGTGCGCTTCTGCACAGCTGAATCGTACTTTTCATGAAATATTTACAATGCACGCAATAAAATCAATTAGGCATTTCGCCATCCTGATAAACTCAAACGGTTTTCAAACACAATGGGGGAATACAATAGGGCAATGTTGTTATGAAGGTGTCTTAATGACCCATTCAAATCAACAGGTTATCAAAGGTTCAAACACAATGTTCCAGTTACGGTTACCTCACTACTAAAACAAAGTTTTACGGAAAACTATTTTCTTTAACTCGCGACTCGCAGAACAATTTTAATCACTTGTTATGGGGAATAAAAAACCTTGTTCTCAGAATGAAAGCCAAAAGAGCTCTCTCCCGGACGGGAAGTAAAAGAGCTTGTGCTCGACTGGGAAGTAAAGAGAGCGATCCTTATTAAATTTTGGCTTCCATACCCGCCGGATTTAAAAGAAATATCGGACAAAAACCGTATAGAGAAAGACCCTATTTTTGTTTCATTTACATAGAACTGGACCAAAAAGCAGCTTATCTTTTTGTCCCCCTATGAAAAAGCATACTACGTTTTCACTAATATAGTAGTATAGTAGTATTTTAGTCTTTTGGACGGTGCAAAAAATAATCAGCACTTGCTTCTGCTCGGTTTTGTGATCGTTCTAGTATCTTTGTTGGTTTACACCTATTTTTTAAACAGGCATTATTTCGTTGCCAGATCATAATTCACTCTAGACATTGTTATGGTGAAGATAGTTTCCAATTCAACTTCACTATTTGTCATCAATATTTATGTTCCTTCCTCTCTGTCAAACGACAAATTCTTTAACCTGTTCAAAACACTCACCAACATCCAAGTTGCCTATAGCAGTAGTATTCTCGTCACGGGTGACTTCAATATACCTTCATGTCTCGTTCATACACGGTGACCAACTAAATGCAACAAACAATATCTTGAAGAACTTTCTGGAAATCAATAATATTTCACAGTATAAGTGCATCGGTGATGATCATGGGAGAATTCTCGACTTTGTACTATACGGTAGTAATGCTGAGTGCAGTGTCGAGAGATCATCTGATCCCTTAGTACCCGAAGACAAACATCACCCCGCCTTGAATGTTAATCGAATATGGCTCTTGATCTGAAGAGAAACTCCGCCGCCTCTTACAATAATGAGTACAACTTCAGTAGAGCAGATTTTTCCCGGTTGTATGACCTTATAGCTAATATTGACTGGACCTTCCTTGAAGCTGTCGATAGATCAAATGATGCTTGTACTTACTTTTACGGAAAAATGTATAATGCATTGGATCAATGTGTACCCCTACGTCAAGCGTAAATATCCGCCGTGGTTCGACAGGGAAATGATTCGTCTGATACGCCTCGAGGCTAAGCATTGGCGTTCATTCAAAAACAGCAGGGACATTGCTGTCCGGGACGAATTCACTCGCTTGAGGGCAAAGATCAAATCTGACGTTGACAATTTGTACATAAAATATGTGAAATCTGCTAAAAATGACATAAAAGGCAACCCAAATGAATTTTGGGCATTTATAAACAACAAAAAATGATCAACTTGCATATCTGACAGAATGACCTGAGAAGGACAATCTTTTGAAACTCCTCATTCTCAATAGCTTTGCTGATTTGTTCTCCAAATCATACATTATTAGTTCTCAAACCGAATTTAGTGATAATGATCCGCATTTACAAGTCCTGAACATTCCCTATTTCGAAGAAAATAAAGTATTGGCAGCTCTGAAACAGCTGAAACCAAAAGTGACTACGGGTCCCGACAGCATCCCTGCACTAATGGTCAAAGACTGCGCTTATGCCCTGGGTAATCCACTGACAAGCCTGATAAATATCTGCGTCAAAACTAGTGTAACGAAGTTACTATTTTCCCGCTATATTTATCAGCCAAAAGCTCTCTGTAAGGAATTAAACCCCGCTTGGAAAGTAATAATAGGTCTAGAAATACCATTCAGGTTCGTGATAAATCCGTGAATCACCCCTAACACGATAAATAGGCTAAACACCCTCCGTAACTCACGCCAATACCGCGAGCGTGGTTGTGAAGAACGAACGAGTGGTAATTGCGCGCGCCAGCGAATCAAGAACGAATGATTGAAACAAAGCAATCGTACGTCATCCGCCCCACTCTGGAGCAAGCACTTGAATCGAACGCAAAACTCGAGAATCAAAGTTTCCACTAAAGATCGCATTCATTCACGTACGAGCCAACAGTCCGATCGCCACCCAGCACCGTTGAGTCTAGACAGAGACGCGCGCACCGAGCTGACGTCACAGCCGTCGCCACCGAGAACATGACACTGTGTCCGAGCAGCCGTTGACGTCACGAAGGAAGGGAGGCCGATATTCTTGGTAATTATTCTGTGAAGGTATAATTTGTATCGCAAACGACAGAGTCCACAAAATGGCGCGCGCATATAAGTCGATCAGGAGGGATTCGGAAAAGAGGGAGAAGCCGGCCGTAGTTTCGTTTCGACATATTTCAAAGATGCAGTAGCTTGCCCAGCCCAGCAGAAGCAGTCACGCGGCCGACTAGTATCCAGAGTGAGAGCCAGAGACCGAAGCAGTCCACGACCGTCCCGGACCTTGCCGAAGCAGTGTGATCGGAGTTTGGTAAATATGTTGTATCAGGTAGAAGATATCAGGAAATGTTTGTGAGTACCACAGATGCGATGTGCGCATGATCGTAAGAGGCACATATTCATTTCAATGCTGTGCTAGTAATTTCTGCATACGAGTCCGTACATAACCCCCCACCGCAGAGCTTTTGGTTGTTAAGTTCACCCCGCTTGCTTGAAAACACCCTCCTTGCTTTCTCTGTATATAGTGCTTGCCATGTGTTCATTGGTTGTGATAACTTGAGGCCGCCGTCAGCCGCCCTCACTGTATTTCATTATTTTTAATATACCTGTTTATCCTGTTCTTAGTATTCTTTCATTTACTATCTTGAGTAGAATTTAAACATCTAGTGCGCAGTCGCCACCCAGGTCCGAAACCCAGTTGAAGGCAATTAAAGCCTGCCTTGCTGGCCCTGTTACAGTGTCACGACTATATTGACCCCTGGAGTGTCTTTCTTCACTGAGACTGCCCGGAGCAAAAGTGGCCTTTTCCACTATAAAGCTAAAGGTGGCGCCCGAGGAAAACCGAGAATAGTGAAAAGCGCCAAAGTTTGATATTAGGGGAAGAAACCCCTTCACACTAGTACCATCCCAGACCTATGGAAATTGTCTAAAGTTCGCCCAATTTATAAAGAAGGGGATAAGTCTGATGTTGAAAATTTCAAAGCCATATCAATAATATGTAATTTCGCTGAAGTGTTTGAAATCCTCCTGTACAGCAGGTTATATCCTCATCTGAGCAATCAAATCTCATCACTTCAACATGGTTTCAAGAAAGGTCGCTCGACAACCACCAACCTTCTCAACATCACTCAATACATTGCAGAGACTACTGATAGGAGATCTCAAACCGATGTCATTTAAACGGACTTTTCGAAAGCGTTCGACAAACTTGATCATGGAATACTACTATCAAAACTGTACAGGTATGGCTTTTCTCAGACCCTCATCGGACTCTTCGTGTCATACCTCACCGACAGGCGACAGTATGTCATATTCAATGGCTTCAAATCTGAACCTCAGGTGCACCTCAAGGAAGCAACATTGGTCCACTCCTCTTCAACTCTTTCATAAATGACATAGTTGAGGTCATTGACCTCAACTGCTTAATATACGCGGATGACCTTAAATTGTTTTCTGAGATTATTGGGATAGAAGACTGTCTTCAATTGTCCCTTAGCCTGAAACGCATTGAGCAATGGTGGTTCCGTAATAAGCTTCCTCTTAATGCAAGTAAATGTAATGTAATGACATTCACTTTGAGAAATCAGTCACTTTTATATCAATATTCAATCAACGACATTCCCCTCCAACGGCCTGTCAAATATACCGATCTTGGTGTTATTTTCGACACGAAATTATCTTTTGTCCCTCATATTGAAGCCACTCTGTCTGCTGCAAACAGAATGTATGAATTCATTGCGCGTATCTCTAAAGATTTTTCCGACCCATCTACATCGAAAACCTTATACTATGCCTTCGTCAGATCAAAATTAGGATACGCATCTATAAACTGAAACCCACATCATCAGTTATATATAGAGAAGGTTGAATCGGTTCAGCGTCGCTTCCTCAAACTTCTCTCCTATAAAACAGACAACATATATCCACCAATTGGCTTTCCCCATGATGCATTGTTGGCTAGACACGCTATGAACAGCCTAAGCTGCCGTCGTGATTGTTACTCCACAATTTTCCTGTTCAAACTTATCAACAACCTAATTATTGACCCACATATTCTGCAAAAACTCAATTTCAATGTACCTAGATCATCGTCTAGAGTAGACAACACGTTTTATTCACCAACACCACGAACAGATATCTTGAAATACTCACCGCTGCATAACATGTATGTCAATTGTAATTCTGCAAGTTGTCAGATTGATATTTTTGACTGTTCAATCTCTGAGATTAAATCCTATTACTTCAGTTAATCTCGATATGTATCATTACTTCGTTAATTTGTTATTTTGTATTGTACTGTATTTGTAACTTATATTCCTGTTCTGTAGTTGGGTGTAACCTGTAGAACAGTGTATAAATAAATAAATGAAGAAATAAATTAATATTTATTATAAAACCCCCAAATAGGCAGGGACTTACCAAAGTTACTTCAAATTTTTGATCAGCCGTTCTTAGTAACGGTGCTTGGAAAAAATGCTTCGTTACATTCCCCTCATACTTGCCATGAAAAAATGTAACATCGTTAAAAAAAAATATTTACCAATACTTATATATATTTATATATATATATATATATATATATTTTTATTTTTTTTATATATATATATACTTATATAACCATATCACTTTCAAGTGTTTATCACTGCAGGTATCTGATGATCACCTGGGTGGGTGAGAAATGGATGAGGCTTCCTCTTGGAGTTTTGAGGCAATTACCTTCATCTTTGGCGAGCCTGGATGTCGGCTACACGGACAATTTTCAGCAGAGATTGCTGGTTACGGGCAGATTCGGGGGCTAGTCATCCTTTACTGCAGTTTTGGTAGGTTGACCAGTATCTTCCTCATACTCAGACAACCACGGGAACGTTGCTAGCTGTACCACGGGTTTCATAATCTGAGGAAAGCCAAAATATATCATTTTGTATATCGAAGGAAACTTCGCAATCTTGGTCTACTCACAAAACCAAGACTGAAAACAACACAAAATTTTGTCGAATACTTCCTCGTCCATCGTTCAGCCTTAGCCTGAACCTTCGAATACTGGTCACTTGAGGAGGACGTAATCGACATAGGGCCTCCTGGAACATCGGGGACCAGGAAAGGGGTTTGGCAAGAGGACCAATAATTCTCTTTCAGGGTTGTTGGGGGGAAGAGGGGGATCCATGTTTGGTAATGTAACGGATATCTTGTAACGTAGTCTCTTCAGGCTTGAATATTTTCAAATTTTCAGGACTAACATACGGTTATTCATCATGGGTCAAGTTTAAGTGTATGGGTTATCTCGACACATATATTTTGAATACGGCGCTTCATGGGGTTACTGGCTGAGGGAATTACCATGTACCTAGAGGCGGATGCTTCTCCAAAACCAAGCTCCAGGGCGATGGCTATCTTTGACGCTAATGCACTTTGGTGCTCAAGGTATCCGTACTTGACAATATACCGATATCTACAAGATCCACGGTCAGGTGAGAAAGTATCAACAATCTATGAACGAAACTTTCCCATCCTAATGTCGGCAGGGAATACTTGAGGAACGGTGCTTTCCATTCCAAATCCAGCAGAATACAGTACTTTCCTGCTGCCTTACTACTAGAAGACACGGTAGTTCCAAGGTCTAATGACGAATCAAAATATACAAAAATAAAAACTGAAAACCTAAAGAATATTCAATGGTGGACGGAAAAAACTCAAAACCTAACTCACATACTACAGTGAACGGTATAAGTTTCGGAAACATTAAAAAAACTTTCAGCCTGTAAGAAAAGACATGGCCTGAAAGGGACGGTTATTTGGAAAAAAATTAAATACAGCTATATACATAATTTGTGGGATCAATACCCACAAATTTAGGAACTCCATTCTTCACAGATATAAGAGTTATATCAGAAATATGCATACCTTTCAGTGATCTATTCTTCCACAAAAAGAATCATAACTAGACTTATTTTTCAACAACTCTATTCTTCACAGAAATAGGAGTTACTACAGAAATATTCACACCTATTAGGGATCTATACATCCACTTGGAAAAAAATTCCCGACCAGATTTATTTTTCAACTACTCTATTCTTCACAGAAATACGAGCTACTGCAGAAAATGTTATGTATAAATCAAGGTTTTCCATCCTTCTTCCTAACGATCACTCCTAGGGGCTATCAGAGGGTTCTACTACTCCTTCCTGCAACATTTTTCAAGTTCTCCATTGATAACGGTTTGCATCTTTGGATTTTGGGGCCGGTATCTTCGTTTTTTCCACATTATAGGGACTCTGTAACTTCAAATACGGCTGGACCGATGAGGCTACCTGCATCGATACATTGTTCTGATTGATGAATATAGTGTTGTCGGTTAGCTGAATATTAAATCCTTCAGAATTTAACACATTCATTCCCAAGATAACATCAACGGTCAAGAATTCATATCCAAATAATTCCTGACCTATTGTCATCGTCTAGTCAAATCCAGATTTCATTTTCCCAACTAATTCTAAGCATCATGAAAAATGAGAGTTGCGGCTGGCTCTCAGTCACTTCAACTTTATATACTGATATGTACACAGCTTGCGGTATCGAAATTAACTTTGCAACACCCCTTACTTTTGAACCCCAGATTTTAAATTATATGATTCAAATTCAAGAAGGTGAAATCACTTTGCCGATAGGCTGCTCAGATGGATACGGTTAGGCCGTGAGTAAGGTTCAATTAATGACTTTTCCTAGTTAATCAAATTTGTCCACTAAAAAAATTATACATTAATTAACTTGACTAGTTCCAGAGTTGGGCGCCAGACTTGCTAAAGACAAAAGTCAAAGATAAATAAAATTAAATAAAAAATTTCCTTGGAATTAAAATTATTGAACAAATAAAAAAAAAATTAACAAATAAATATTGAACTTCTCTTAAAAGAATGAAAAATTAAAAACCAGTAATTTTGACTCTGATCAAAATTCGAACATTTACACCTATGATTCCTCCAGTTGTTGGTACCACGAATATACCTTCGGAGATCTTGAATGAAAGAGATGAAGGCTAGTTTCTTGAAGCTGGTCTCAGCGGTTCTAGCAGGAACTTGGTTTCAGCGGTTACGATGAAGATGGTCTTGGGTGGTTCGATAGTTGATTTCAGACCCCCTTATCGGCGTGAATTTAGTTGATCTTCACGGACCAGTGCTGATATTGATGTGCTGTAAGACCTCCCAGGCTACTAGTCCTTCCGTCTCCGTAGATGGGTTCCCTCCGTGGTATATATCATGCGAAGAAGATGATAGGAATCAATATATGTACAAAAGGAGAACGAAGGATATCCTTTGAACCTCAAGTTTTATGTTTCAAATTTTAATCGAGAGTCAAAAGATAGATGCAAATGATAGCATACAATAAAATCTCAGTCTATATGAAAGACTGGAAAGTTACAGTGAAAGAACAAAGATAATAAATAGCAATCCAATCTGCTATTCTGAGTTAAATTTATAAGTTAATTTTAATAGTTAAAAAAATATTAAAATGAACAAAATTT
>JAFIRS010008614.1:0-15688 GCA_018342105.1 Gonioctena quinquepunctata | reverse complement strand
ACTTTGTCATTCAGTCTCTAATTGAAAATGGGCCACATTAATATTACCAATAGTAAACTCCACCAGACCGAAAATACCTGAAGACAAGTTCTGGTGCATTGTACTGGTGCATTGTCCTTCATAAACTACCCTACACCAATTATTACATAAACACCATTTATCACTGATTTAATACTAATACTAATGTTATACTAATGTACTGTACTGTAATACTTTCTGTAATACTTTCTGTAAATAAACATTCATTCATTCATTCATTAAATTAAATTAAAGAAGATGCCTCCGACTACGTGAGATTGTTTACAGTATTAAGCTCAATAGTTAACCTCTTAAAACATAATTTTCTAATAATATTTTCTGGTCATCTTGTTTCCATTTTTTTTAAAGTTCACTTTTTACGCAGTGGGGTTTTTTAAATTTCCTTTTTTTTTGTTTTCGCTCACGCTGCATTTCTTTACAAAAATCGCTCTACCTTAACCAAGAAGTGAATAAGTCATGCATTAAAGGGCCTAAAAATAGAATCAGGATTTGTCCAATGTATTATCGTCGAAAACATGTACTATAAACTATCATCTCGATTGGTAATGCAATATTAAAAATATGGAATCATTTCTAATTCTATATGAAATCAAAATTTGTTTACTTTGGAGGAAGTTATGAATTTTATAAAAAAGATCTCGACCCTCCAAATATATTATCGAGTTCTTTGCTTATAAAACGAAATATACTTCTATGATACCTCACTAGAGAACTACACTCTGGCCTGCACCGAAGTCTGCCAAGACGTGACCCATTAATTTATCTAACGGTAAAATTGTTTGTTCCACTTCTGCGATTCTTTACAGACTCGATGCTGAAATTATGAGTGAAATTATACAGTATACGATATGCTGTTCTCCAATTGTCATCATCGAGTTGATAGAGCATGTTATAGATTGGACGCTCTGTTTGCTCGCAATTACTATTATCCTGCTTCACGATTCATTTGTTTTGTGTTTTTAGGAAACTCACAGTCGAGAAAAATATATTTCTTAAAGTAGTGCATAGTTTTTTTATTTTTCATACTGTGACTGCCATTCATAAAATAAGAAGCAACGTAAAGGGCGATGCGACAGTGAAATTATAGGATTACTGTAGACCTGCGCCTTCACCAGTGCGGATTACTAGAAATATAAAAATTATAAAAAGAAAATTAAACAAGCTTTTATACAAATGCACTAAAAAGGAAAAAATAAAATTGATCTAGTTGATTCTCTGAGTAACAGATTCAAAATCTTGCAGCTACCTATTTTATATTGCGGCAAGCTTTTGAATCTGTTACTCACAGAATAACCTAGGTCAAACATTTTTTTTATTTGTTCCTTTCTAGTATATTTGTATAAAAGCTTTTCTTATATTTATTTTAATTATTATTTTTATTTTATTGTTTGTAGTCATTCATGAGATCCGCCATCTTATTGAATTCTGACAAAAATTGATAATCTACAACCCCAAAAAAACCCACATGCCAATTTGGAGTGGAATCGGGACATATTATTAAAACATGTCGTCTTCTTGGATCATGAATTCATGAAATCATCATGTCCGACACCAAAAACCCCCACACACCAATTTTGAACGAAATCGGACTATAAACACAAAAGTCGTCGCCATCTTGGAGCCGCAATCTTAAATTCGAGAATTCTGACAAAAAATCATGATCTCCGCCCCCAAAAACCCCCACTTAACAATTTCTATTGGAATCGGGCTATAACCTCAAAACTCGTCGCCATTTTGGAGCCGCCATGAATTTTGACAAAAAATTCATGATATATGTCCCCAAAAACTCGCGTATACCAATTTTGAATAGAATGGAACCATAATCACAAAACTCGTCCACCATATTAGAGCAGCCATTTTGTTTTTTCTGAACACCTGCCAATTTCACGTTAACTAAATTCACTTGCAAGATTTGAACTACACATACATATACATACATACAGTGCTTCTCAAAAGTCCCCTCCCCCTCCTCTTATTTTTGGAACGATAATACATAAACAAGTGAAATTTGGAAACTGAATATTAAAGGTTGTAAACTTCCCTACTAGTGATGATAGATGACGAAATCGTCAAAGATGACGTCACAAGGCCATTGTGACCAATAATTTTAAATGGAACCCTACGGCAAGCGACACCTCTTTTAAAAGATATCAAAAAAACCTATTCAATGATACTAATTTTGTTTGTGTTTATGGCAGTTTTGGCAACTCGCTTTTAAAAAACGCAAAGCTGTGATGAATTAAATCAGTTAATACTAAAATTCCAAATTCAAGCTCCGCCTCTGAATAGTTGTCAAATAAGCTGACGTTTTTGTTAGTCTCCCTAATTTCAAGTTTTTGTTTAAAATTTGGTATTGTTGATCGAACGTTTAACTGTTTTAGTTTTGGTACTTTTAATATTTTTGTACATTTTAATAATTTGTTAAACTGTTGTGAGCCGAACGTTCAAGTGCTTCAAGAAGCGAAATGGTACGTGCTTTAGGTGATAAAGTAGCAGCGATCCTAATTCTTGGTGAAACTGGAAAAATATTCATGCAGCAGAACGCATTTTTAATGAGAGGTTTCCCGATCGCCCCGTTTCGAGGACTTATTTAAGGGAGCTTCTTCGTAAGTTTGAAACAACGGGTAGTATTAATGATGCGAAACGAGCTGGCAGACCACAAATTTATGATAAGAAAAAAATTTATATACTGGCAGAAGTAATAGTTTATCCTACTTCTTCAACAACTCACGTTGCATCTACCTGTGAAGTCAATCGAAGTTCAGTGCACAGGGTGTTGAAAAAAAACAAATTTCATCCTTACAAATTAAAAATGGTTCATCAACTCTCAGCCGATGACCCAGACCGAAGACTAGAATTTTGTGAAAATATGGAAACTAAAATAACCAACAGCCAGACTATGTCAAAACAATTTGTTTTAGTGACGAAAGTACTTTCTATCTGAATGGAAATGTAAATACACAGAATGTGAGGTATTGGAGTGACGCAAATCCAATTTTCGTGAAACACATACCCAATTTCCCCAGAAGGTGAATGTTTGGGCAGGTATCCTGGGAAACCACATCGTTAAGCATCTTTTTTTAAATACTAATTCAACTAGTGAGGTTTATCTGGAGCTGTTGCAAAACGCAATAGAAAGAACCGTTAATCCTTGAAATTTTGGAAGATAATCCAGATGAATTCGGCAATTTGGAAATAACATTCCAACAGGATGGTGCTCCTCCACACTATTACGGTGCAGTAAGACGGTATTTGGATGAGGAGTATCGTGGTAGATGGATTGGACGACGAGTTTCAACGGAATGGCCTATTCGATCACCGGACCACACACCTTTGGATTTTTTTTGTGGGGGTACCTTAAATCGAAGGTTTACGCCACTGAACCTGACAATATTGACGTTTTAAAACAACGTATTGTTGCAGAATGTGAGGCTGTTTCCGCAGACACATTTGCAAAAGTACGAGAAGAGTTCAAAAATAGGATATTAGGAAGTAAATGGAGGTCACTTCGAACAATTTCTTTGAGTAGATACTGATTCTTAAATCTGTAATTAATATCATACTGAATGGAATTTAAATTTTAATGTTTACTAATGAGCCATTAAAACTGCCATAAACACAAACAAAATTAGTATCATTGAATAGGTTTTTTCGATACCTTTTAAAAGAGGTGTCGCTTGCCGTAGGGTTCCATTTAAAATTATTGTTCACAATGGCCTTGTGACGTCATCTTTGACGATTTCGTCATCTATCATCACTAGTAGGGAAGTTTACAACCTTTAATATTCAGTTTCCAAATTTCACTTGTTTATGTATAATCGTTCCAAAAATAAGAGGGGGGAGGGTATTTTTGAGAAGCACTGTATATACAAATGTGAAGTTAAATGAAAGCTTGTTAAAATGAGCAGTTTGGGAAGAACTTCTAATCCAAAATAGCTATTTTTACTCACTTGTTTCAAATCTGTTTTTTTCCATTTTCGCAGAGATTAAAATAAATTATTTTGCAATTGTTGCATAAATTACTATTGTGTCATTGACTCGTCGAAACAAAATTGCAACCAGCCTAGTAAGAATAAAAACCTGCGCTACCGTTGCTTGTGTTACATTTAATTTGGAAACTCGATACGAATTCGAATTCGACACCGTTGCTGCGCTATGAGCAATGTGTATGATAGTTCTTTATTGGTAACCTAGGTAACACTTTTAATCACTTGTGAATAAAATCTTTTTAATCACTAGTGATTAAAAGTACAACTTCTCCCACTAATTTGAGTTGAAATATGTCATATTTTAATCACGAAGATGGAAAAAAAAAATATTTGTACCCACAGAAAGGAATGAAAATTAACTCAATCGCATTGGCACTTAAAAATTACATTCAGTTAGGTTCATCCCTTTGGGTACATAATTTTTTTTATATGTAAGCATTCATTTTGAATAAAATCAGACCAATAATAACTGATACAAGGAAAGGTTTTTCGGAACCATCTTTCTGCTTTGAATTTGACTGTTTATGAGAACCCCGAACACTAATATTAACAAAAATATGATACCACAAAATCCCTTGGCAGTTTTGCGAATTTTAAAATAATTCCATATGTTATGCCACCCCATTGATCCTACACAAAATCCTAGGTTGATTTTTCTTTCAATTATTTGATAAATTATTTGTAACGATATTGTTGAAAGTCATGCTTTTTTCTCAATTGACTGCATATAATTGTTTTGTTTGAACTTATAAAGAATATAATAGTATATTATAGGTTTCAGATGAGTGATTCTTTAATATTCAGTGGTAGCTACTTCCGGTAATTTTGTAGTTTTGTTTCAATCTGAAGTTGTGTATATGATCGATAGGGCTTGAATCCTTTTTTGTTAGTAATATTAAATGACTAGACTGAAGACGTTTATGAGTCAAAAAGAAAGAGAGTTTTTGACATTTTCCTCGAGAAACTACAGCTATTTAACATAAAAAACTCACTAGAATCATATTGGTATTAGTTCTAGATTATTCAATTATATATTGAATAAAAGAGGTCCAAGAACCGTACCTTGTGGTACCCCATATTATACGTAATTGGTTGAGCTGATGAACACACATTATTTTCTGCTGGGAAATACATTGGGAAGAGTACTCTGAATGATTTCTCATGTAATTTTATGAACCCATTAATATTTTCAAACAAATTAAAATATAGTTTGATTTGTTGAAAATATAAACAGGATGTTCATAAAATCAGATGTGGAATCATTTTAATCGTGGATTTTTCAATTCACAGAAAAATCTTTCTATCAATATTCAATTGAGAATGTTTCCCTTTTCAAAATTAAAATATAGTCTTTTGTAAATAGCTAAAACCTCAATGTATTGAAAAAAAGTATCCCGACTACAAACTAGCGCGATCATTTCAAGAACTGAAGGAAGGAGATAAAATAATGCCAAGGGGTCAACATTCGGAATGGCTTTCAAAAGGTAGGTACACAAGGGAAAGTGAAAATATTATCCTTATCTATATCTCTCTATTCGCCATTATCCATCTGTCTAACAAGACACTGCACTTTCGATATGTTTTTCAGCAACCCAATTAAATTGTCCAACACCAATGATTTGCAGTGAACTGTTCCAACTTTCACTGCTGTGTTGTGTTTGTTTTTTCCCGGGTCTGATATTACATCGTCATATTTATCTCAGTGGATCCAAGTAAAAGTAAATTCAATCATAGATGTTGCTACAACTGAATCGTGAATTGTAATGGTGGTTAACATACACTTTATTGTATGCTTGGAACTACTATTGAAATTGCAGTTATTGTAAGTAGTTGATTCTAAATTATAGCTCAAGATATGATGGGTTGCTGATTCAATTACTGATTATTTCTGGATTGTGAAAGAAATATATATATGGAATAATATATATATATATATATATATATATATATATATATATATATATATATATATATATATATATATAGTGAAAACATATAGTGAAATTAAACAAATTATGTTTTGAAAGATAAGTGCCATGTAAAGTGGAATGAATAGAAAAATCGAATTCAACGGTTTTCTTCACATAAAGGATTCAATATAAAATTGAACCAGAAAATGGTAGATCTCAGGTGAAAAACAACTACTTTCCTGGCAAATACCACGCAGAACGTTGAATGATATTCACCTGAAAATCCATGCATACTTCCATATAATATCAATGGACATTGAATGCAAATGTTTCTTTCTGATAAGCTCGATTATGTTTAATTTATGTCGTGTTCACCTAACAATCCGCATACCGGTTTCAGGCTTCTTGGCCCTCATCAGTACGGAGTAGTCAACCAGCCAAAGGTCCAAAGAAAGATAAACTTTTCCGGCGTACCTATAGGTGTTACAAGCTCGATGATGGTTTGTTTACGTTGTGTCTCACTTCAGCCAGAGTTCTTTGGACCTTTGGCTGGTTGACTACTCCGTACTGATGAGGGCCAAGAAGCCTGAAACCGGTATGCGGATTGTTAGGTGAACACGACATAAATTAAACATAATCGAGCTTATCAGAAAGAAACATTTGCATTCAATGTCCATTGATATTATATGGAAGTATGCATGGATTTTCAGGTGAATATCATTCAACGTTCTGCGTGGTATTTGCCAGGAAAGTAGTTGTTTTTCACCTGAGATCTACCATTTTCTGGTTCAATTTTATATTGAATCCTTTATGTGAAGAAAACCGTTTAATTCGATTTTTCTATTCATTCCACTTCACATGGCACTTATCTTTCACTATATGCTAGACGGGCTTGCCACTCCTACTGAGAAGGAATCTTTTATTTAGAAACCTATCGAGGTGGGAGATTTTCGGAGTGTTTCTTTCTGTCACTAGATACCGCCAGTTAAAGTTTATCTTTTCCGGCGTACCTATAGGTGTTACAAGCTCGATGATGGTTTGTTTACGTTGTGTCTCACTTCAGCCAGAGTTCTTTGGACCTTTGGCTGGTTGACTACTCCGTACTGATGAGGGCCAAGAAGCCTGAAACCGGTATGCGGATTGTTAGGTGAACACGACATAAATTAAACATAATCGAGCTTATCAGAAAGAAACATTTGCATTCAATGTCCATTGATATTATATGGAAGTATGCATGGATTTTCAGGTGAATATCATTCAACGTTCTGCGTGGTATTTGCCAGGAAAGTAGTTGTTTTTCACCTGAGATCTACCATTTTCTGGTTCAATTTTATATTGAATCCTTTATGTGAAGAAAACCGTTTAATTCGATTTCTTCTAAATATTTAGCATTAATAATACTTCATTTTGAAATTAAAGAATCCTTCTCCAAACCTGTAATTATTATGTAAAACTCAATCTCCTACGATGAAAAAACAACATGGAAAAAACATTAAGTAGTGTAAACGAATATGTTATCAAAATAAAATAGCCGCATCAGATAGCATACAGAATAAACAGAAGTAAATATGGAAAACTGTTAATACATTGGCAGGAAAAAAAACATTGAAAGAATATCCACAGGAAATGTATATTGAAAATAAACTGGTCGGAAATAAAAAAATAATTACTGATTCTTTTGCCAAATAATATGCAACCATGGTTCCAAATAACTTACATCAATTTAAAAATGAAATCCTGTTGGGTACAACGGATTTAATCGCTAACATGCATAGCTTTCATTTCAATCCTGTTACACCAACTGAGGTCTTAAATGTCATCACTGAACTTAAAAATAAAAATTCCACCGGAATGGACTGTTCTTCTACAAACATAATAAATCTATATCTGAATTCATCTGTTGAGGACCAAACTTTTCCAGAGTTATGGAAAATTGGAAAAATAATTCCTTTATATAAGACAAATGACTCTCTTGTAATCGATTACTATAGACCAGTAACCATTCAAAAAGTATTGGCTAAAGTGATAGAAAAATGTGAAATGGGATGATACGAACTCTGATATACGTAAACATTGGAGTTCCACAGGGCTCAGTTTTGGGACCGCTAATTTTTCTGATTTATATCAATGATTTTCCACAACATATAGGTCAATATCACTTTCTGCTGACGACACTTCCATTTCAGAAGAAGCTGATAGTCCTGTGGAGCATCAGTCGAAACTGAACACAATAGATCGCCAATTTACAACATGGTGTCGCACAAATCAACTTATTATTAATTCCGGTAAAACGGTGTTAGTTCAATTCTTCAATAGAAGATACTTAGAATAGCCTATACATGTTGATATCAATGATATGACTATATATCCGTCGGAAACCACAACATTTTTAGGTCTATATATAGATTCTGGATTGAGTTGGTAAATTCACATAAGTTAGGTTTGCAAGAAAATCAACACCAGTTTCTATGCATTGGTACAACTCAAAAAGGTTATAAATTAAGAACATTTGCTAAATATTTATTATGCGATGGTTTATTCAGTATTTTCTTACAATGTGCTTTTGTGGGGAGAATGAATGAACATTAATAGAGCTTTCATCTCTCTAAAAAGGATCATACGTATGTTGTATGGCCTTCGTCACACAGATTCCTGTAGACCCCTTTTTAGAAAAAAAATAACCAAACCCAACTACCACAAAAACAATATCCTACAAAGCTTTGCAAAAAAATATAAAAATTCACAAACCACAGTGAATCAAATCAATAAGTATTTTAGTGAAGCTTGCCCTGAACTTAATAAAACAGATAGCCCAGATTATACAAAAATAAAAACTTTTTAACAAAAAATTAAACCGATGAAATACGGAACTGAAAAGTAAAAAATAAAAAAACCTTCTTAGTCTCAGTAACGAAGCTCCTAAACTAATGTAAGTAACTAATTTTGAGTCGGCGCCAAACGAACAATCAACGAACATCATTAAATTACTTCCAAAAAATTATCAGAATGCCACCGCGCCACTCGATGCCATCATTTTACGCCTTACCTAATTCATTTGCTTGTTTGTTTGGCGCCGACTCAAAATTAGTTACCTACATTAGTTTAGGAGCTTAGTTACTGAGACTGAGAAGGTTTATTTTATTTTTCACTTTTCAGTTCCGTATTTCGTCGGTTTAATTTTTTGTTAAAAAGTTTTTATTTTTTACTTTTCAGTTCCGTATTTCGTCGGTTTAATTTTTTGTTAAAAAGTTTTTATTTTTCAATTTTTTATGGCTAAAATATACTAATTACTACCTACTTGTTTTTTGATTACTTCCAAAATACTCACTTACCCACCTTACTTCAACTATTACCAGTTAAATAATATGATTATCTACTTTTACTATTTGTTGTAATATAAATTATTTTTGTTGTTCTGGTTAATTCATTTCATTACTTTGTATATCATTCCATCCTCCCATAGAATATAATGGTTTTGACGGAAGTGGAAAAGAAATAATGTCAGTAGCGATCTGTCATTGTCAACTAAGTATGTGTGTGCCAATGTTCATAAGTGAAAAATCAATTATCCCCTATTTTTCCACCCGTAAGGGTATATAATTCCATTCGAAATCCAAATATAAGGTATACCCTATCTATTAAAAAAAGAATCATCCGAATCGAAGAACCCAGTACAAAGTTATGCCTGATAGAATCGGTTAACGGACCAGAATTCAGAGGGTGATAGATCAATATCCTTCATTTTGCTACCCTTAGGGGTGGATTTCATCTTTTAAATTCAAATGGGACCACCTTCGAAGTACACCCTATCCACTGAAAAAAGAATTATCGGAATCGAACGCCTCAGTAAAAAGTTATGCGTGATCATACATAAAAAAATGATGGAAAAAAAAATACAGGTCGACTAGAGAACCTCCTCCTTTTTGGTTTCGTCGGTTAATAAAAGGATGTGATGAGGCTTTTTTCTTTGAACCTAACACTCCGCTTGAAATAATAGAATGTAATAAACAACTAAAAAATACAAAATCTGCTGGTGAAGATCAGATTCCTATGTGCCTATTGAAAGAAACAGCAGAGATCATATAGCCTATCCTTTGACATATATTATAAATCTATGTTTTTCACAAGTAGTATTCCCAGAAGTATTGAAAGTGGCATTTATTAAAGCTATATTTAAAAAAGGGAACAGAGATGAAGAAAGTAACTACAGACCCATATCATTATTGCCAAATCCCAGTAAAATTTTTGAAAAGCTCATGAACAAACGTTTACTTAAGTTTTTAGAGGATAATGTGTTGTTAGCAAAAGAACAAAATGGATTTCGTATTGGTAAATCAACCGTACAAGCAATATATCAAGCCATTGAAAGAAAATTACATCATTTAAACAAAGATGACTGTACTGTAACTTTGTGTATTGACCTGTCAAAAGCATTTGACAGTATCAGCCATAAAATTTTATGCAACAAACTTGACAAATATGGAATTAAAGGCCCATCTTTGGACTTAATCAAATCTGATTTGACAAACAGAATCCAATATTTGATTGAAATGACACCTCGGGGATAATTAAATCAGAACCAATTGTGATAAGAAAAGGTGTGCCGCAGTGGACCCCTTACTATATATACTGAACACAAATGAAATACCAAGTGTAGATAATGAAGATATTGTTTTATATGCTGATGATATATCAGTCATTGTAAAAGAAAACAATTCTCAGTTAGTCATGACAAAGACAACAAATGTGCTAGATGTATTAAACAATTTCCTCTCAGCAAATGACCTACTACTTAATATTGACAAAACTCAAATAATTCATTTCGCAAATAGATCCTTGCCAGGGTTGAATACCTTCGAATATAAAAATCAAAATTTAATCATATGCAATCAGGTAAATTTTTGGGACTGTTGATAGATAGGAGACTGGACTGGAAAAATCACATAGATTATTTATCAAAAAATATTGCAAAATATTGCTATGCATTGAGAATACTGTCGGAACATGTCTCGACCGAAGCCGCCCTCTCTGCATACCATGCTTATATTCAATCTAGGATAAAATATGGAATTATATTCTGGGGAAACTCTGTTGATATCTCTAGGATACTCATACTACAAAAAAAATGTATCAGGTATATCTATAAGATGGAAAAAAACGATAGCTGTAGAGAAGCTTTTATTAGGAGCAAAATGTTAACTTTGATAAATCTCTATATATATGAAGCAGTAGTATTTGTTACAGAAAATAAATCAGAACTTTTCATTAACTGTGAAAAGGATCACGTATACAACACAAGAACAAAGAATGATCTCAGGAACGAGAAATGCAACTGTACATACATACAGAGAAATGTCAAATATAGCGTTATAAACATTTACAATAAATTTCCACTCACTCTAAGAAATCTTCCAGTTTCAACAATGAAATGTCGTTTGAAGAACTACCTCGTAGAAAAACCTTATTATGGCTTGCAGGAAATCTTAAATGATAGTATGCTAACTACATGAATGTTATTTATATATGTTCGATTTTATGTTTTTGTGTTAAAACTACGTGTGTGATAATATTGATTATGTTTATAAAGCTTGTATTTATTTTTTGTTACTGACATGTTCCACACTCCTCGGAGTTTATATGTGTACATTATATGTAACCGGAGCAAATAAAAGATCTATCTATATATCTAGATAAAAGAAAATTTTAACATTACGATCTATATACATTTATAATTGCTTACTCTTTGTAAAAAAGAGAGAAGAGACTGAGTTCGAAACTAATTCAATGTGTCACAATTACCTAACAAGAAACGGAAATCTAATTAAGCTACAACAACATCGTACGAGATTCTTCCGAAAAATCACCCTCTCTATCAGGTTCGAGAATATTCAATTGCCTGGTTTCAAATATAAAAAGCATCTACTTTCAAAAGGAAGGTTAAAGTGTAACTTCCAGAGGGATGTTTTACTCTATCAATGAATATTTTGAGTATACTACGAAATAACTGTGTTCAATGTATGTAATGTCTGATAGTTTTTTTTACGCCATATTGTACATCTTCATGTTTTTTCTTTCTTTTACTTTACGTTTCCTATATCATTGTTAAATGATTATTTCAAGGAATAAAAGTATGTATTATTATTAAGTATGGTGCGAACCTATCTTGAAAAAATTATGTTTTCAGCTTTTTTTTGTATGGTGATGTCAGTCACTCGGGACATCACCGCTCATAATATAGAAGTAGAATGAATCTTACTCAATATTATTGTTCTCGAATGAGAATATCCGAAGAAATGATATTAAATGTCCGCAGAACAATTGACATTTTCAATGAAATGATTGATGAAATATTCAACAATCATACACAAGAAACTATTATCGAATAATTTGAGTAACGTAACATCATTTCATTTTCTAAGTACTTGAACTCATCAAATAAATTATGTTTGTTGAACAATACCAGATGACATTCCATTGCCTAACACATTATAATATCGTGAAATAAAAAATGTGCTCTTCGAATCGTGTTTTTGAAATAACTGTATAATCTCCAGTTCCAGAATTCTCAATTCAAGTTTTTTTGTCATTGAGTTTAGATGTAAGGTCAAAGAAATATATCGAATGAACTATTTTCTTGACTTCGTTTTTTATATTTCTGAATATATTTCGATTATCGACAATATTGGTTGTCAGTCCTTTTTAGAAAAAAAAAAGGACCAGTGACGCATCGGAATAATTAGGCAAAAGCCAATCTTTGTTGTAGCGTCAAACATGAACTTGAAATATTTCAATGGGACACACCTTATTCCAATTGGTGATATTATCTTTGAATTTGAAAGACTTCCTATAATATTCAATATACAGGGTAATATGTACGAACGCGTCTGAGGGCCACATTTTTTTCGACTTTCAACTAAGAATTTCAGAGTTTAAAATCAGAATTTCATTTTCTTGCATGAAAATCGGAAGTCGAAATTTTCGACTCTGAAGGCGGAATTTCCGAATTCGATGTAGGAATTTCGGGTTTGAAGTCGAAAAAATAACAAATAAGACTTTGTAGCCATTAAACGCTCAGTAAATGAGCGAATGAAATTCGAATCAGTTTCAATAAACAAAAATGTGCCATCAGCGAACTCTCTTCTCGTGATCAATTCGTTGAGACTAATACTCTAATGCGGTAAATTACATTTCAAATCATAAAAACCTGCACGTTTATGCGAATGACCCAAATTTCAAATGATAATATTCAATACGAGTAACTAGAACATGCGTCTAATGTTTTGCTCAAGAATAAGACAGCACATGACATGATTATTTGAAATTTCCCCGGTTATACAATGTATAGTGGACTCCTTCAAGTCGATGTATTTTTCACACACTTTATATTTTTAACTTACCTCTTGAGAATTTCCCACTGAAGTAAATACATATCCAACTATCAAAGCATCCAGAATGATTATTTTGTTATACTTTGCTCTTCAGAAGCAAGCATTGAGATATATTACAAAGTCGAAATCGAGAGATCACTGCAAGCCCCTATTTATCAGCTACAAAATAGTATGTGTAACCTGTTTATACATATTGGAAACAGTATGCCTAATACATAAAAATAAAACTAGTATATACTCTGCCGGATCCAATTGTCGCAGTACCAGACAGGACCATATGCTTTATTTACCTATTCCAAAATTCGCTTTGACTAAGCATTCTCTGATTTATGAAAGTATCAAGGTGTACAATCATCTTCCTACTATTCTGAAAAATATTACAGAATTAAAAAAATTCCGAAGATCAGTCCAAGATCTTTTAATCGAAAAGGCCTATTATTCGATCTATGAATTCTACTGTGATAACCTGTACATTCTAACGAGAGATAACCTGTAATTCTAACCAGACTTCGAATGTTCACCTAAACAAACCATCAAGTTTTTTTTTTAGTTTTTGTGTTTTTGTGTTTTTGTTTGTGAAATCTTGATGTTTGTAATGCCTATATATTTGTTTTTTGACATTATATGTGTATTTCATGCTTTGTCAACAAGATCTATTTTCTTTGACAATAAAGTATATTTTGACTTGACTTGACTTGACTTAGAAGGGCCAACATACAACGGTACACAGACGGCTCCAAAGCGTTGGAGTTGGGAACGGAGAACATGGAGTATAGCCAAAATTAAGACATAGCGTAAATCTGGTAGAGTACGCCAAAATATTCCAGATAGAAGTTTATACAATCTAACTCTGTCAACTAGAACTACTATACAAAACTGCAAAAACCGTTCAGTTAATATCATGCTGGACAGTCGAGCAGTCCTGAATGCCTTTGTATTGTTACGAAAAGAGGTGCGTTTTTATTTATTAAAACTATACTCGAATGATTACTGTGCGTTTTTTCCACTTTGAAATTCCTTTCCATAACCATGACATCATCCAGATACACCTGGCAAGTTTTCCAAGCGAGTCCACACGATATCAGCTCCATCAGTCTCTCGAAGGTCGCCGGATCATTAAAGAGACCAAGAGACATGGAGGTAAACTGATACAGTCCGCTACCAATAGAAGACGGAGTCTTTTTCTTGCCGTCTTCATGTATGCTCACTTGGCACTTCCGCTCTTCAGGAGTCCAGCGTTGAAAACCATTGCGAGCCTGCTAACGTGGTCGTCGATTCAGGGTAATGGGTAGCTCCTTCTCCGTAACGTCAATAAGCTCCTTCTCCGTAACGTCAATAAGTTTCCTATAATCCACACAGAATCTTAAAGATCCATCATTTTTGGAGAACAGTACCACTGGGGCGGACCATGGACTCGGTTGCTGCAGCGGTGTTTTGTGATTTCTCCAAAGCATTTGACTGCGTCAGTCACAAAATACTGTTGCAGAAGCTACACCAATGAGGTCTCACAAACAACACGCTTCAATGGTTTGAGTCCTATCCCACCGACCGTGAACAAGCAGTCAAAACTGATTTTATGTCAAAGACCGAAAGTATAAAACATGGAGTGCCACAAGGGTCGGTACTGGGGCCTCTACTATTCCTGCTTTACGTAAATGATATGGCTTCTCTTAATGTAAAAGGTACAATCACATTATTTGCTGCTATAACAGGTTACACATGAACCTTACAGAGGACATACAAGTTATTAAAGATTGGTGTGAATCGAACCTCCTCTTCCTCAATATTAAGAAAACAAACATATTATCTTTTCAACGCAATATCCCCAATTTAGACATTGGTAATGAAGTGATTGTGAATAAAACAACAACAACAAGGTTTTTAGGCTTACACATTGATAACAAATTGATGTTTAGTGATCATGTAATGGATATGTGCAAAAAATTAGCATCTGGAAGCTTTGCTGACAAAAGCATTGCAACTGAATTGGGCTATGTTTCTGTCAGAGCAGCATACTTTGCCCTAATTGAATCCCACTTACTGTCGTGGCTCCCAGGTGTTAGGTATAACAACCTCCCACCTGATCGCCAAATGTTATGGGTTGCTCCACACTCGAGATGTTAATTAATAAAGTACCTAACCGCCTACCAAATGGGTAGATGGTCGGTGGTTTTAATAATTACCCCAAGTATGTATTGAAAGGGAGATCTTAATCGTCCAGGGAGTTGTTAATCAAAGAGATCTTCGAATAACATAGAAGAAGATCTAAGAGCGGCTTTAGTCTTCCTCTTGCCCTGAGAGATAGTTGAGCGTGGGTTGTTCATTTATAATTCAGAGTTACAGACCTTACTATTATTCGAAT
>JAFIRS010008613.1:0-15693 GCA_018342105.1 Gonioctena quinquepunctata | reverse complement strand
ATTATACTAAATAATCACATGATTGACTAAACATTTAGTTTCAAATCATTATTGATTTTAGTTAATGCATTCCTATTTGTAGTAATTCTAGGTTTTTCATTCTCATATTTTTCAGTTAGGAGATTAATCACAGCTTCTTCTCCTTCATCGTTATACATTTGTTTCAGAAAATCGTATGTTATATTTTGTTGCGCAACTTTTTTCAATAAATCCCGTGATATAACATTTTTTAAGGCACTTAAATTAGGTAAATTACAAGATATTCTTTCGTTCTCAAGTAGCTCTGAAATACATTCTTTATATGATTTCATACATGTTGATAATTCTGACTCTTTACCAATGAAACGAACTAATTTTTGCAAAATTTGTACATCATACATCGCTTCGTGGATTTCGCACTTATCATAACGATACTTAAAATTGATGCAAGTCCTAAATATTTTTCTTTCAGCACATTCTCCAAACTCAAAACTTGGTGGCAATTCCACACTTCAAAATTTTCCCAAGTTCTTTGAGATTAACAATGCGATTTCTTCCCAACATATTTTCATTAGACTTTTTTGTTCGTATTTCGAGCCTTACACAGTTCAGACAATTTATTTTTCCTTTTTTACACGCTTTATAGTAGCTTTACTTGTATGTTTGTTTGTTTGTTTGTTTGTTTGTTTGTTTGTAACCGACTCCTTTGGGCGCGATTTTGACCCACTTCCAGACGTCCGAATGATCTGAAATTCGGCAGGTGTACATAATTCCGGTGACAATGCATTAAGAAAGAAAAAACAAAATGGCGGCTCCAATATGGCGTACGAGTTGTGTGATTATGGTCCGATTCGCTTCAAGATTGGTATCCGAAAGTTTTCGTGGTCGCAGATTATGATTCTTTTGTTAAAATTGAAAAACTCAAGATGGCGGCTCCAAAATGGTGGCCGAGTTTTGTGATTATGGTCTGATTCTATTCAAAATTGGTATGTGGGTTTTGTGGTCGCAGATTATGATTCTTTTGTTAAAAATTGGAAAATTCAAGATGGCGGCTTCAAAATGGCGGCCGAGTTTTGTGATTATGGTCTGATTCTATTCAAAATTGGTATGTGGGGGTTTTTGGGGTCGAATATTATGATTCTTTTGTAAAAATTGGAAAATTCAAGATGGCGGCCGAGTTTTGTGATTATGGTCTGATTCTATTCAAAATTGGTATGTGGGGGTTTTTGGGGTCGAATATTATGATTCTTTTGTAAAAATTGGAAAATTCAAGATGGCGGCCGAGTTTTGTGATTATGGTCTGATTCTATTCAAAATTGATATGTGGGGGTTTTTGGGGTCGAATATTATGATTCTTTTGTGAAAATTGAAAAATTCAAAAATTGGAAAATTCAAGATGGCGGCCGAGTTTTGTGATTATGGTCTGATTCTATTCAAAATTGGTATGTGGGGGTTTTTGGGGTCGAATATTATGATTCTTTTGTAAAATTTAAAAACACGCTTTTATAAATAAACCACACTAGAATAAGTAGTAAATAAATAATAGTTTAAATAAAAAAAGCAGTTTATAGAAAACTCAGACTAAAAAATAGACATAAAAGAAAATGTATTTTTTAAAAAGCGTGGTATGTTAATACTTATTAGTACATTACAACGAGGCGATACATGCATCCACGCTTTTTATCATTTTTAAACTATTATTTATTCAACTTTTGCTTTATAGCAAACCTACCATTTTTTGCGCGAAATCGATGCATAGCTGAATGCTGGTTCATAAAAGATAACAACTAAATGCGAGCAATCGTTGGATTGCGACGTTGCCAACAGTCCAGTCATGGCTTATTTGCTGTATCACGAATGCTAGTTGCGTTTCTGAGTGTACAGTTCCCTTAAAAAAGATCCCTCCAAATCAGCGCTTAAACATGTATCGCGTCGCGCTACAATCGAGCCTAATTTTTGACACTGTTTGTAGCACGACAACTACCTTAAAGAAATTTTCGGTACTGTTAGCCTGAAGCTCTTGTATGATCCTTGAAAGAAATCATCCATAAACCATTTCTCCGAAATATGAGCCTTAATTGCTTTTATTCAATGCAAACACGACGGAGGATTTGGAGTCTGGCTTGAAATTAATCCTTCCTTGAGCCGCATCTACATAAAAATTCGATTATTACCCCGTTTATATATCAAATAAGAGGAGGGTGTGATAATGTAATAAGTTTGTGGGAAGTGAGGGTGGCTTTTATGGTCTTCATATTCTTTTGTTTACTCAGGCTGAAAGTGGCCTACGTTTAATGGGGAATAAATTGAACGGTCTCGATCTGAACACCAAATGTTTTCAGCTCCTCGTCTACAAAAATGATTTGAATTCTTTCTAAAAACAACAATTGTGGTCCCCATACACAAAGGGATTGATAATTGCGATCCTTCGAACTACAGACCCATCTCACTTAACCAGTGTGAAGTAAGCAGTCACTTTTCACCAGCCATTTTCTGTCCAGCAGCCAAACGACCAGTGGCGGCGGTTATAAATAAAATACATTGAATATAGTATTGAACAATTGGGAATGAGTTTCTCATCGCTACCGCATGTCGTCTTATGTATGATGTTCATATACATTGCCTTAAAAGAAATTTGAACCATTACTGAGCTTCCTGTTATACTCTAAAATATTTAAAATAAATTTAAAAAAAATCTGTGAAGGAAAAAAATAGCCGCGTTTATATTTCTTAGAGAGTGTTTTATATATCAGAAGAGTACACTGTATAAATGACTTCGATTTGAGATTTCATGAGGGTGGACGCCTCCCAAATCGAAGTCGTTCTTACAGTGTACTCTTCTGGTATATAAAACCCTCTCTGAGGAATATAAACGCGGTTATTTTTTTCCTTCACAGAAAAATCTATTTTTTAAGATTTCATGAGGGTGGAACCACCCCTTGGGCTCCTCCCAAATCAAAGTCGTTCAAACAGAGTAGTCTTCGGATATATAAAACACTCTCTAAGAAATATAAACGCGGCAACTTTTTTCCTTCATAGAAAAATCGATTTTTTTTAGTTTTCATGAGGGTGGAACCACCCCTTGGACGCCTCCCAAATCGAAGTCGTTCATACATTGTACTCTTCTGGTGCATAAAACACTCTTCCAATTATGAACGCGACTATTTTTTTCCTTCACAGAAAAAAAAACTTTTTTAAATTTTAAATATTCTAGAGAATAACAGGAAGCTCCTTAATGGTTCAGGTATCTTTTAAGGCAATGTATATGGACATCACATATAAGACGACATGCGGTAGCGATGAGAAACTCATTCCCAATTGTTCAATACTATATTCAATGTATTTTATTCATAACCGCGCCACTGGTCGTTTGGCTGCTGGGGAGAAAATGGCTGCTGAAAAGTGTCTGCTAACTTCACACTGGTTCTCACTTATGCCAGTTCTAGGTGAAATCATGTAGAAACTAGTGAAACATCTTAAACACACAACAGTTTGGGTACCAACAAGAAAAAAGTCCAGGCGATGCTATTTTCATATTTCTCAACAAACTGTACACTAAACTGAGTCAAAAAGAAGTAGCACATGCAGAGCCGGCCTTAAGGGTGGCCAAGCGGGGCGCCGGCCCCGGGCCTCGCGCCTCTAGAGGCCTCGCGCTACCGAAGGTTTCGTTTCGTTAATAAAATCACTGATTACAATTTTAAAAAAACTTTTACACGCTATGAATTTTCTGCTACTACTGAAATTATGATGAAGAATGGCCTCTTTGTGTACTCTTCAGAAATTTCAATTTCTAGTTAATGCTCGCAACGCCTGTTTTTCTTTAACAGAAAGGAACCAAGCTCCTAAGTACGGAACTGTACTCTAGGCCCTACCACTCTCCCGCCTATCTACATTTAGGATGATCACGTGTTAGAACGACATGTTATTAGTCATTAGTTGCGTTCAACATCATAGTTTCGTATTTATGTTTAACCGTTCACATGTTGAGTAAAGGGTTTTATTTGATTCAGTCGTTGAATAATAACTGAATATTTCGTGTATAGTCCATCCAATATCAATTGCAGAAGCTGTTTCTATAGGGAGCAAATAAAAACTCACTTCTCCGTCGGCACAAAGAGGCCGCTGGTCAACGTGGACTTGAGTGACTGCTGTCTGTTCTACAACCGATTCGTCTGGGCCAATCAAGTCGGACATCAATGCTGGCAGGTGTGTCTATACGATGGGAGGTCATAAATCACGCGTTATATTTGTGTTTTAATAGCTCTGAAAGATCAAAAACCAGTAGCGTCTGTGGTCTTGGTGTGTGCCGATCTAAATACGTTTTAGGATATTAAAATATCTAAATAAAATTAGTTATCTCCGCCACTGCTGCTCACAGGATTTCGCCGCAAGACTTTTTTATGCTTCTGCAATTGATATTGGGAAAACTATAGCATATTCGCAGCTGCAGGCGTCTTATCAATGAGCACGAGATAAGACGATAGATAGGCCGTCCTTCGGAGGGGACGTTAAGATGTCGGTCCCGAGTTCATTTGATGTTGAGCTCGTTAAAGACCTCTGAAACAACAGAGGATTCGGCAAAATTTTCGGTTGGGAGGAGTGTGCTCACCGGCGTCGGTGTCTTGGTAGCAGAAATAGGCCGACGTTAAATAAAAAAAGAAGGAAGGAAGGACTACATAAACACGTTCACGTTAATGTCGTCAATATAGGTATATTTTTCCCAATATCAATTGCAGAAGCATAAAAAGTCTTGCGGCGAAATCCTGTGAGCATCAGTGGTGGAGATAACTAATTTTATTTAGATATTTTAATATCCTTAAACGTATTTCGATCGGCACACACTAAGACCACATACGCTTCCGGTTTTTAATCTTTCAGAGCTATTAAAACACAAATATAACGCGTGATTTATGACCTCCCATCGTCTAGACACACCTGCCAGCATTGATGTCCGACTTGATTGGCTCAGACGAATCGGTTGTAGAACAGACAGCAGTCACTCAAGTCCACGTTGACCAGCGGCCTCTATGTGCCGACGGAGACTGTATACAAGTAGTACAGATTATTCTACGTTCCGTTTCTTCGCATATACGCTCGTGTTAGCGAAGTGAGTTTTTATTTGCTCCTTATATAGAAACAGCTTCTGCAATTGATATTGGATGGACTATACTACGCTACAGTTGTTAGGATATTCAACGTGGAACTTCCTTGTCCGGTGGTCACCCATTCAAGTACTAACCACGCCCGACGTTGCTAGACTTCAGATATCGATAAGACTCTCGTCAACCTGACCAGCCATCGGGGTTTATGTAGTCGCAGACAGATTTATTATCGTTATTATGGGCCGAAACATTTCGGTTTTTCATATAATATTTCAAAATTGCGACAAATTAGATGAAGATCTGAAAAAATGCTTTTGATTTGGATTTGTATCTCAGTAGTGGGGAACATCGGGATGTAGATGGAGCAGAACTATTCATCGAACAGAGAATTTTGAGAGAAGTTTTGCCACCAGAAACACTAACTCCAATTGACTTGTTGACACGACTGAAAGAAATGGGGAATCCGTTTCCCAATACTTTCATCGCATATAGGGTACTGTTAACAATTCCTGTTACAGTTGCTAGTACGGAAAGGTCATTTTCTCGTCTGAAATTAATCAAGACCTACTTACGCACATCCATGTCTCAAGATCGTTTAAGTTCATTAGCCACATTATCGATAGAGTCTGATATAAGTGCGAGGCTGGAATTCGATACCATTATAGATGAATTTTCGAAAATTAAACTTAGGCGTGTGATTTTTTTACAAGATCTCATGAGTCTCACGTTTCATTTTCACTCAGTGAAATAATTCAAATTATTGGTAGGTATATTACGTAATATATTATATATTGTTTTGTTTAGATTTTGTTACCTTTCTCATATCATTTTATCTAGTATTAATTATTATATTGTCATTGTCAAAACATTCAAAAGTGTTTTTCTCGCCAAATAAATTATTCATTTAAATTATGTGTTTTATATTTTGAACATATATTTAGTAGGCACGCCATCCGAGAGGTAGTTAGGGGAAGGTGAATAAATGAGAACATTGAGTAGCAATTTCTTCAAAGAATAAAAATATCAATGTATTAATAAATAAAATATATAAGGGCCTCGCACAACAAGTTGGCCCCAGGCCTCGCGCTCACTAAGGCCGGCTCTGAGCACATGCTAAGATTTGATTTACGGAAAATGATCTTTTTTGACTGAAACCAAAACCCGTTGCGAAATCTTCAGTGTAAGTGGTACAAATAGTTTGGATGAAGATGAGCGTATACAATTCCTAGGTATAGTGTGAGACCCACAACTGAAGTGGGAGCTCATATATAGTTATTTATTATACAAGGGAAAAAAGTATTAGATTTTAGTTAGAGGTTGTGTTGTCTCCCGACGCGAAGCGGAGAGACAAAGAACCGAGCAAAAATCTAATACTTTTTTCCCTTGTATAATAAATAACTATTTTTTTCTGTGACGGGAATACGACGATTTCATATTTAAAAAACATATTATTACAATATATTTAAGTCAGAAAATTATCGAAGTGAAATTTGAATTTTTAAACTGGTAGACTGTTGTTCTTATAGCGACAATTAGACCTGCGTTGCTAAGGAAACCTTTAAAGTAATCAAATACCTGTCAATTTAATTCTGCGATTTGATTTAAAAATTGCGAACTCAGTGGTTGTTTAGTAGTTATGTTGAATAATATAAAGTAAAAAAATGTCTGATTCCGAATTTTCTCTGACTCCACCGGAGTTAGTAGATGTAGCGAAAATAGCGTTACAAAAATTATTGCCAGCTAAATCGCGGAAAATTTACGAAACCGCGTATTCAAGATTTATGGAATGGAAGATGAAAAAGACATGCAGTTCTTTCTCGGAGACGGTGTTATTGACTTATTTTTCGGAACTGGCACAGCAGCAAAAGCCATCAACAGTGTCGTCGAATTATTCAATGATTAAAAGTATGTTACAATCCAATAATAATGTAGACATTTCAAAATATTTCAAACTAATTACATTTCTGAAATGGGAAAGATTACCCGCCCAAGAAAGCTGCGATTTTTACGAGTACACAAATTAGTGATTTTTTAAATAATGAAGTTTATTTAATGGCCAAGGTTGTTGTATTTGGGATTGCAGGAGCTTGTCGAATTTGTGAAATCAGCCAGGTAACATTAGATGATATTGAAGATTCGGGAACGTTATTAATTGTGAAACTTAAGCAAATAAAGAATGATGTAAACAGGAGATTTGTAGTTACTGAAGAATATATTAAATTTTACCGAATGTGCATTGCCCTTCGTCCAGCAGCAGCAAAGGATCGGCGCCTGTTTTTTTACAATTACAAGCTTTTATTTAGTTTCACCTGTCCCGATGTTTGTCATCAAATCTTGCAAATTAAATTTGATCCACTTCCAGTTGCCCGATTAACGTGAAATTTGGCAGGTGTTCATAGTTTCCGTGACAATGCATTATGGAATTTTTGAGAAAAAAAAAAAACAAAATGGCGGCTAAGATGGCGGACGAGATTTGTGTTTATGGTCCGATTCGACTCGAAATTAGTATGTGGGGGTTTTCGGGGTCGGAGATTATGAATTTTCTTTCAAAATTCACAAATTCAAGATGGCGGCTGTGAGATAGCGGACGAGATTTGTGTTTATGGTCCGATTCGACTCAAAATTAGTATGTGGGGGTTTTTGGGGTCGGATATTATGAATTTTCTTTCAAAATTCACAAATTCAAGATGGCGGCTCTAAGATGGCGAACGAGTTTTGTAATTATGGTCCGATTCTATTAAAAATTGGTATGTGGAGGTTTTCGGGGTCAAAGACTATGAATTTATTCTCAAAATTCATAAATTCAAGATGGCGGCTCCACATGGTTGTGATAATGGAACGTTTCTATTCAAAATTGGTATGTCGGGGTTTTTGGGGTCAGAGATTATGAATGTAGTCGAAGATTATTGTTTTTTTGTCAGAATTCATAAATTAGAGATGGCGTAGGAGTTAATCTTCAGACGGTCTCCTTATTGAAGAACTAGATAGCTCAGAACTTACAGGAAAAAGGCCTCATAATGACTATGCATTAACAAAAATGCATAGATTAAGGTGTACTTACTAAAAAGCACAAAATAAAATAATTAATAAAAAAACCTTTTTAAAGACAAGCTTTTATTCAAATGCGCTAAAAAGTAAAAAATAATAGCTTTGGATGTGCGACGTAGGTTATTCCGTGAGTTATAGATTCAAAAGCTTGTCGCTTCTGTATTCGAACTGAAAACTTTGCGCGACAAGCTCTTGAATTTTGAAAATAAATTCATAGTCTTTGACCCCGAAAACCTCCACATACCAATTTTTAATAGAATCGGACCATAATTACAAAACTCGTTCGCCATCTTAGAGCCGCCATCTTGAATTTGTGAATTTTGAAAGAAAATTCATAATCTCCGACCCCGAAAACCCCCACATACTAATTTTGAGTCGAATCGGACCATAAACACAAATCTCGTCCGCCATCTTAGAGCCGCCATTTTGTTTTTTTTCCTCAAAAATTCCATAATGCATATTCACGGGAACTATGAACACCTGCCAAATTTCACGTTAATCGGGCAACTGGAAGTGAATCAAATTTAATTTGCAAGATTTGATGACAAACATCGGGACAGGTGAAACTAAATAAAAGCTTGTAATAAAAAAAAGATTGAAATATGTAAAGAAGGTAAATGGAGGTGTTTCTTTTTCGATGGATTCCTGAGAAAATTCTCTTTTCATATGATTACATTTATTTCAATGATTCTAAAGAACAGCTTCTGATTTTCTGAAATGTTATTACCGTTAATTTCATAAATGGACTATTCAATTAATAGTTGAGTAGTGGATTGATAACTGTAATGCGGGATAAATACGCCCAGCTTCTTAGAATTATTTGTGAATTCCAACAATTATAAGATAAGACGTAGGGCGAAGTGGGGTAAGCGTAATCATGGGGCAAGTGTAATCGGGCACTCCCTAATTTTTGTATGATCGTTTTTAATTTTTTTCTATCTAAAATTTGAATGTGTAACTCATTTTTTGGCTTTATATAATGTTTTTAATCCTTTTCAAGGTGCTAGTACAAAATGTTAGTTATTTATATATTACCTTGTATTTTCACTTGTTGTGCGAGTATCGATTGTAATTTTTAATTTCATATTGCTAATACAAATAATTCAATAAGATTGTGGTATTTTGCTTCCTTAGATTATTTCCAACAGGGAATCGGATTCTGCTGTCAGATTTCGATTTGGATGCCAACAAAAAGAAATATAGTAGCGATTACGTTTACCCCATGAAAAAATATATTTGGGGTAAGTGTAATCACAGAGACTGGGGTAAATATAATCAGTGATTACATTTGCCCCAGCCTAGAATTCCATTTTTGTCACTTCATATTTTTACCTGTTTTACCCAACCACTTCAAGAACCAGAGTCGATTGCAGGACCAAGTAAAAAGAATGTGTCATTAGAAGATTTGTTGCTAGACACCGTAAGACAATCCCCCCGACCTCATGAGAAAGAGAAAAGAAAAAGAGTAGCTTCTGGAGCTGAAATTATCGCAGTATAGGAAAATATTGAAAAAAGGAAAAAGCAGAGCAAGATAAAGAAGAAAAAAGGCAGAGCAAGATAAAGCAGAAAAAAGAAAAGCAAACATTGAATCAAAGAGAGCAAAATATCTAACAAAAAAGAAAAAAATTGAAACAAGAAAAAAGAAACCCAAAAATATTATTCTATCAAGTTCTTCTGATGAAGAGGACGAAACCCAAATTCAGAGCCACAGTGAGTCGGAAGAGGAAGATTTTGCAACGTATTACACAAAGGTTGGATGAAGAAGTGGAAGCCCATAAACAAGACGAATTGTTACTCACTGACTTGAAACAACCTGATGTCGGAAATTGGGTTCTGGTCTCATTTAAAGGAAAGAAAAATATATTTTTCAATGTTGGTCAAATAACAGCCTTTGATGACGAATCACAACATTCGATTATGTTTCTGAAAAAATCCGACCAAAACTCGCAACAATTTATTTTTCATTGACCTGAACAAATTGACCATCACTCAGTGTCTGCATCAGACATCGAGTTAGTTCTACCCGAACCAAATTTAGGACGAAGAGGAGATTTAATTTGTCCAGTATCCTTCGCTACATATAATGTAAAATAAAAGGAAAAAACTACATTGTACAGTTTGTTATGTTCACATATTTCAATAAACGTTTCTAAGACAAACATGCGAATTGTATACATTCCACAAAAAAGCTTATAACATCCTTATGGATTGAGCTATTAGAATTATTATTTTTTTGGTGAAACTGCCTAATTTTCACTTTGTTACACTTGCTCCAAATAATCTAGCATACGATGCATATGGGAATTACAAACCATGATTACATTTGCCCCGAATGCTGGGGTAAATGTAATCAGCGAACATAACTTATTATTTTTGTTTATCAAAAATGCACTATGCCTAGTAGAAAAAAATAAATTACTTCAGTTATTTAACAATTAGATAGGTACTGTAAAAAATCAGAAACATATCTCTTTTGGGTATATTGATATTAAAATTTAAAGTGTAACTATCGTTTTTCTGATTACACTTACCCCACTTCACCCTATCTAGTTTTTCACCGGTATTTCAAACATGACATAAAATTCCTACTTTTCGAGAATATTCATGAGATTTATAACATTCTTCGAAGGTACTCCTGAGTTGGTTGGAATTATACGACTTCATTTATTTTTAGAATTCAAATGACCTGGACCCAGAACAGTTTCAGTTTCTGTTTCTACAATTTATTATGAGATTTGTTGATAGTGCCTTCATTTCTGAAAACATTGTTTGTTCTGTTGTATCCTCGGGAAAAAATGTAAATCGTTCTACTGGAAACTGAAATAGAATTAGCAATTAATTTCCCTTTTTCTAACCGAGTAGAAGTTCCTTAAGAAAACATAAGTTTTTATAAAACCTTGAATATTACAAGTTCCTTAAGAAGACATAAGTTTCATATAACATGAGTAGATTTCACTAAACTTGGTATTCCAAATATAGAAAAACGGCAAAGTGCTAGTGTAACTCGCGCACTATTTTATTGGTGATTTCTCAAAAATTAAAAAACCTTAAATAGTATTCCTTAAAATTTTTGTTTCGGTAGTTTCAGCAATGTTACACTACACAGAATTTAAAAAAAACTGTGGTGCTTATAACTAATATTTACAGATGATATCTCATATGTGAAGTGAATAGAGAATATCGGACGTTTAAATAGAGATCTAAGGGGGCACATTTAGGAAAAATACATGCTTCATTGAGGATAAAATAACTTTCCGAGACAAATGAAAAGGAAACACGCCTTTACCTAAACAGGTATTCTAAACAAATACTCACTGAAATGGCTAGGATTTTAATTTTCAAATAAAGATCAGGTAGGTAGTACTAAGAATAGCCATCTCAATCGCATAATCCATTGGATGCAATTCAGGTAGTGAAATAATTTTTAGCAGAATAACATTAATTTGTAAGAAAATTGTTTTGTTTTTGATAAGATTTTTTTTTAACTTATCCCTGTAGGAAGACAGTTGCATTTTTTTAATATTTACCTGGGAGTCTCATACTGAAATTCAAAAAGAAAATTCGTCCCCTTTCGTGGATGAAAAAAGTTTGTCAATTGTATGGTTTCCGAATTGAAAGAATAATAGTCTTTGATATTTTGGGCTTTCTATTTCGCGATTTCATGTAAAAAAATCTACTAAATACTCTTTTCAAAGTGGAAAACTAAAAATTATTTTCAGTATTGTGTCTTTTCATCAGGTTATTTCCAAATTAGATGTCTAACTCTCTACAAATTATATAAAATGGATTAAAATAAAAAAGTATGGGGAAATTCGTTGCACAATAAATAATATCAAAATATCCATACATGCCTGCTACAGAGCACCATCCACTAATACAGATCTTTTTGTAAATGAACTTGAAAATTATTTGCAAAACATTCCACAAAGCCAAATAGATATATTTGTTGGAGACAGTAATATTGATATACTGGATAAAAAAGACCTTGTTTCGAATAATTACTTTGCTCTGATGTCATCGTTGGGCTTCAAATCATATATTAACACTTATACGAGGGTAACACCTACAACAGCAACTTGTATTGACCATATCTTTATGAAAGAAAATCTACAATATACCAATCTAAAATATAAGTCATTCGCCATCAATGCAGATGTTACGGATCACTATCCTGTATATCTAGGATTGCACTATGACTGTTTATCTGCTCCAAACATTAAAAAAAACTAAAGTTACTGAGATTCTGGATGCTAATAAATTTTTAAATCTAATAAAACTGCAAGACTGGAGTATAATTCATGAATATAATAACCCAAATATAGCTATTCAACATTTTCTGATATATTTATTGAAATATATAATCAGGCATAAATAAAAATAAAACCTTGGATTTCACAGGCCATTATCAATTCTATAAAACACAGGGACAAAATGAAGTTTAAAGCGATCAAGAGTAAAAATGAATTACTATTGAATGAATATAAATCATACCGAAATCAACTCAACAAAATAATACACGCAGCAAAAAATAACTATTACAAACAATCAGTCAACGAAAATAAAAATGATATCAGAAAACTATTTAAAGTAGTCTCGGAATCAAGCAATACCGACAGCAGCGAAAAAAATAATACAATAGAAATTCATGATGGGAATGATGTAAGATTTAATAATGATGTTGACATGGCTAACTATTGCAACAAATATTTCAATGAAATTGGTTTAAAAATGGCTAGTAAGATCAAAAGATCTGCTAATGACTACAAAAATAGGTACCCAAGTATTTCTGAATCTATGTTCCTCTATCCAGCTACTGAAAACGAAATAATCCAACACATTAACTCGCTAAAAAATAACTCTTCTCCAGGAATAGATGGGATTACTTCTAAAACATTAAAACTTTTACATTCGTATATTATATCCCCACTCTTATATATAATCAACTTAATATTTGAAACGGGCATAGTCCCAGACAAATTTAAAACTTCAATAACAACCCCAATCTATAAAAATGGTAATGTGACAGATATCTCTAATTACAGACCCATTAGCATAATAAGTAATTTTTCCAAAATTTTCGAAAAATGCTTAAAGATTAGACTCCATGATCATCTAAATAAGCATAAAATATTACATAAAAATCAATTTGGATTTAGGGAAAGTGAAAGCACCTCTGACGCAATGTATGAAGTTGTTAACTCAATAAAAGACAGCTTGGAAAGAAATAAAAAATGTATTGCAGTCTTCTTAGATTTAGCAAAGGCTTTTGACACGGTCCCACATAATAGACTCCTCGAGGTATTGGAAAATTACGGGATCCGTGGAACCATGTCAGAAATTTTCAAGAACTACCTCAGTAATAGAAAACATACTGTAAAAATTAGAGACTCAGTAAGTGAACCTTTAAATACGCAACTAGGCATCCCCCAGGGCACTGTATTGGGGCCGGTACCCTATCACATACATAAATTCACTACTAAGCCTTAATATAAGTTAATCTACAATCTCATATGCAGATGACACTGTATTGATCTTCGAAGACGACTCTTGGGATGGTGTAAAAGTAAAAGCGGCAGAAGGTGTACAAAATGTTGAAGAGTGGCTGGATTTTAATAAACTCTCACTTAATACAAAAAAAACAAAATACGTAGCATTTTCAATCACAAATTATAGTAGACCTAATTATAATAATCTCAAAATTGAGAACTCTACTGATATCATAACAGAATGTGACAATATCAAGTATTTAGGTGTTACCATCGATAAACATCTTAAATGGGATCTACATATCGTTGAATTAGTGAAAAAAGTCCGTAGACTCATATACAAAATGTACCATATCCGTAAAATCCTAAATAAAGAACAACTGATTATTGTATATAGATCACTAGTAGAATCCCTTATAAGATATGGCATATTAGTATGGGGTATTAAATGCAACTTATTATTTCCATAGTTTTTAAACATATGTTGTAACTGTATATTATGTGAGCAATAAATGTAAAAAAAAAAATTCAAAATGTTTATCAAATTCAAAAGCCATATCGTGGTTTGTAGACATTGCCAATCGCTAAAAATCCTCTCAAATCCATATAGGTACTCCTCAATTTCAATAAGTTAAGTATTTCAGAGTAATGGTTTTGGTTCGAAACTTCACGAAAATTTTATTTTGAACTAGCCAAGGAAAGTTATTCAAATATTTGTTTATGGAAAGTATATGAATTAGAGAGGAATTGTCGGCAATCAGAGAAATGACTTTGGAATTTGAAATATATAACCGAAAACAATGAAAACTGAATAAAAGTTCCGAAAATCACGTTCTATATATACATTTTCAAAGGGGATAATTAGGTAAAGTAATTCCTCTCGATCCGAAATCGAAGGACTAGTTTCCTAATATCTATTGTCTTGAGTTTTGTGTTTTCTATATGCTTCCTTTTAGAGATTTCGAAATATTTATGCCTCTGAAAATAATTGTTAAATAATCCGGACTAATTACTTTTCTCGATACTATTAAAAAACTCTAAGCTCATTTCCTACTCGTATTCGAAATACTTATAATTTAACGCAAGCAGTCGAATCATGAATAATTATTTATCGAATATATAATAAAAATAATCAGTGAGATAAACAAAAATATTAAGCAGAATTTTTAAATACAATAGGATATACATAGATTCATACAATTCAGTGCCCTTTAACTGAAATAATAACCAAGCACTGATTAGACTCTGGTTGACTAGACGTCATTTCTAGATGGGTTAGAATGAAATATATGAGTGAGATTGAATTCTTGGGGGGTTGGCAGGTCTATCTGTTTGTACCGAAACAAAAATTAGTGTGTGAAAATAGTGTGTGAAAGTAGTAAAATAGTGAACAATAAGTTACTGATATTTATGTGAAGATAATGTGAAATGTGTATGCAGAACTGAAGACCCAGTATTTTCGAATATCAATATTAAATCACTGTAATCAATCATATTTGCATTTGTTTATAGGAATTGATTGTGTTGACAGGAGCCATTTGGTTGATTGAGAAATAATGAGGGAAATAGTCGATTAAAAAGTTTTATATTAGCTTTATTTTTCATTCGCTTACTTCTGAAAATAGATGAACGCTCTTCTGATCCACTATTATCCGACATACTTGTAGTTCAAGAGCTTTGTAAAACTAAACCAAAATACTACTTTGTGTTGGTTTGTGGCATTAAAAAAAATCAAATACTTCTGGGTTTATCGACTATAAATAAATGCTTTACTGACGTCTTTAGTTGAGCCGTACGTCCAACCTTTTGAATAATTCGAGAATCTCCCAAACAACATTGACCCTCTTTGACAGCAGTGAATTTTATTACAGGTCAGTTTACGTGAAACGAGTCTCGAAGGGCCAATATTCCGTCCCCACTGACATTCGTAGTTATCGATGACAGACCGGAACAATGGTCTGCAATTTGAAAAGGGGGCCTGACCTACCCCTAACAGAACCATTCGATGCGACCCTATCTCTCCGCTATTGTATGGAGTCAAGTTTTGAGTTTTTTAATGATAGTCACGTGGCGAGGCA
>JAFIRS010008612.1:0-15708 GCA_018342105.1 Gonioctena quinquepunctata | reverse complement strand
CGAAACAATCCCAACATTAAAACTCGAGGTCAAATCTCAAAGTCTATACTTAATGTTATGAATCTCAAGGTCAAACTCAAGGTCAAAACTGTAGTCGAATCTCAAAGTCGACCAAACCCAATGTCAAAACTCAATGACAAATCTCAAAGTAAAATCTCAAGGTCAAACACACACCACATTGCACACCTGCAACCATTCAAGGTCACACGTGACGTCATAGTGGTGGGGGGAGAGCCAGAACCGGCTTAAATCTCCTACTGAATTTTATTACAATTCCTTCACTAATTAATCGAAAGGAACTTCGTTCCATCCGGGTGTCCCTTGACACCTCTAAACTTTTTTAATAGATAGTGTATACCTCATTGTTGATCATATTCGAATTTGGCAGGGAATAATCCACCCCTATGGGTAGAAAAATAGGGAATGATTGATTGTTTACTTCTGAGCATTGGCACACACATGTAGTTGATAGTACCAGATCGCTATTGTCATTATTTTTCAACCGACGAAATCAAAAAGGAGTAGGTTCTCTAGTCGACGCGTATATGAATTTTTTTTATGTATGATCACGCATAACTTTTCACAGAGTTGTTTGATTCCGATGATTCTTTTTTCATTGGCCCCACTCGAATTTGGACAAAGAAATCCATCCCCAAGGGTAGCAAAATGGAGGATATTGATCGTTCACCCTCTGAATTTTAGCGCGTTAACCGATTCTATCAAGCATAATTTTGTAGTCAGATTTTTGATTTGGAGGATTCTTCCTTTATTAGATAGGGTATACCTCATAGTTGATCATATTTTAATGTAGAATGAATGGGTAGAAAAATAGAGGATGATTGATTTTTCACTTGTGAAAATTGGCACATCCTCCTACATCCGTCACAATAATTACATTCTTTGAAGGGATGGAATTAAATACAAAGTGATGGAATCAACTAATCAGAACTTTCAAAAATAATTTATATTATATAGCAATAAATAGTTAAAGTAGATAATCATATTATTTAACAGTTAATAGTTAAAGTAAGCTAGGTAAGTAAGTATTTTGGAAGTAATAAAAAATTAAGTGGGTATTAATTATTAGATTTCAGCCACAAAAAATTTTTAACAGAAGATTGAACCGACGAAAAAATCAACTGAAAAGCAAAAAATTAAATAAACCCCCCCAGTCTCAATGATAATTGAGCTCCTAAACTAATGTGAGTAACTAATTTTGAGTCGGAGCGAAAAGAACTAGCAATTGAATTAAGTAAAGCGTAAAATGATGGCAGTGAGATACACAGCGGCGTTTTGATTACTTCTCCAAAGTGATATAATGATCTTCGATGATTGTTTGTTTGGCGCCGACCCGAAATTAGTTACTAACATTAGTTTGGGAGTTCAATAATCATTGAGACTAAGATGGTTTATTTTATTTTTGCTTTTCATTTGATTTTTTCGTCGGTTTAATTTTTTGTTAAAAAGTTTTTTGTTTTCTCCCACATCCGTATCAATAATTACATTCCATGAAAGCATGGTATTATATACAAAGTGATGAAATAAACTAACCAGAACTATCAAATAATTTATATTATATAACAATAAATAATTAAAGTAGATAATCATATCATTTAACTGTTAATACTTGAAGTAAGGTGGGTAAGTAAGTATTTTGAAAGTAATCAAAAATTCAATAGGTAAAGATTAGTAGATATCAGCCACAGATAATTGAAAAATAAAAACTTTTCAACAAAAAATTAAACCGACGAAAAACGGAACTGTAAAGCAAAAAATAAAATAAATCTTCTTAGTCTCAATAACTAAGCTCCTAAACTAATGCAAGTAACTAATATTGAGTCAACGCTAAACAAACAATCAACAAAGAACATTAAATTACTTCAAAAAAATTATCAAAATGTCACAGCGCCTCTCGATGCCAACATTTTACGCTTTACCTAGCTCATTTGCTTGTTTGTTTGGTGCCGACTCAAAATTAGTTACTCACATTAGTTTAGGAGCTTAGTTATCAAGACCAAGAAGGTTTATTTCATTTTTGGCTTTCCAGTGTCGTTGTTCGTCGGTTTAATTTTTTGTTATTTTATCTCATTCCTGGAAGTAATGCAGTTTAGTAATTGATGGAACAATGAACGTAACAGTAAGCCAGTTTTTTTTAATACATAAATACAAACAACAAGCAGATGCTCATAACAATGACATTTGGAAGTTGAAGTCAGACATACTAGTTGACACAGCACACAAAATGAGTGTAAAATTGAAACATTTGCTATTCGGGAAAATAACGATCTATTCGTTGATTCTGACTGCTCGTACGCCTGCCAATATTTTTTTCACCTAGAAATGAAAAGTTTCAGCGGCAGATCTACTCTGTGGGGAACAGTAGATGCTTCCGAGAAAATATATTGAAAATTAGCAGTCTGTTTTTTTCTGATTCCTGGAAGTAAGGCAGTTCAGTATTTGATGAAACAATGAACGTAACAGGAAGATGTTGTTCAACAAATACAAGAAACAAGCGGAGGCTCACACCTATGACATTTGAGACAAACAATTAGTGTACAATTGAAATATTTGCTGTTCGGAAAAATATCGATTTATTTGTTGATGCCTGCCTGCCAATATTTGTTTTACCCAGAAATAAAAAAATCTGCAACAGATCTACTCTGCGGGAAACATAGTACGTCTTGCTTCAGGGAAAATATATTGAAAATTGAAATTATATATTTTTTTTTAAATTTGTGTGTGTAAGCAAAGCGTTTTCTATCTTCAGTGCTTATCTGTCATGAGAATAAAAATTAATCGTGATTGAAGTGAAACTTGTGAGCATGTTTACATATGTTTTTGGTTCAAAGACCCACATTTATAATGTTGGTTCAAATAATGAAAATTTCCTAACGGTATATTTAAACTTTCTTGAACTTTTGAAACAATTTTGCCAACAAAGATTACTGTTGCCAATAGGTCAAGTCAACTCTGCAATTTGTTTTTCTTGAATCTTCCATTCTATTTTGAACTCGGTAGAAACTACCCCTACTATCCAACAGGTTATATATCACAGAGTATCGCTGATAGGAGAGTGAAATTTTGCAAGAGGGTAACATTATATGGAGAGGTGTGTAAGAAGAAAATATTTTCCAAAAGTCGAATCTTAATTGGAACTACCTTCGAAATATTTTTATAATTTTTATATTTCAAACCGTTTTTTCATTGTTTGGTATCTTTTTCATATGTCATAATTTCGTGAGATTTATCATAATTGGAAAAACCTGAGGAAATCAGGAAGTCAAGAATTGGGATAACAAAACATTTTGCTCAACAGGTCGCAAGTATAATCGAATAAGAAAGCCACTGATTGTTGAACAGTTCAATTGACTGTTCTTTTTATCGATATTTGAAGCCAAGCTTGATGGGTGATCACTGCTGGTCAAGAAACGCTCGCGTTATTAAGTTACGTACAACTGCAGCTCAGTAGCATACTCGAGAGATATGCCGTCCTTCGGAAGGGATGTTAAGATGGCGGTCCCGAGTTCATTGAAGAATCCTATCTTTGGTTGGAAACACCAGAGCATTCGGCAAAAATCTCGATTGGCTGCTCACCGGCGGCAGAATCAGGCCAACGATAAATGAATGAGAAAAAGAAACTGCGTTTTTTTTTCTGTAACGCCCATGACACACATGGCGGATTTTTCCGATCGGATAAATTACCGTCGCCGCAATTCCAACAGTGGCCCACTGAAGTAGGTTAGAGCTTACAGATTAGATGAAAACAAAAACGATCGGTCAATTTGACGTAGGTGTTAGCTGTGCAGCCGTTGAGTGCCACTGGAGCCGACGAAAATTTTACCGCCGCATTGCACTAGTTGCCTACGTTACCAAATGCACGTTTACACACCCATCGGTTTTTCTACCGTTTAAGTCATTGGCTCATTGTGATTTGAACTGCATTCTTGACAATTTATCAATATATTCGTCAACAGTTTCGTGAACATGAGTGACATAGATGATGAAAGTCTTATCTTTTTACTCTCGACATTTTTTAGGATCGAAAATCTATGAGAAACGCTTGGCATGGAGTTTGTCTTGGATTGCAAAGCTATTTACAGGGCTCTTCACGATGAGCGTTATTCAGACGTTTCTGGCAAACCAGACAACGGATCATTCTGAAAATTTCACAGTATGCATATATTAATATGATCTACACGCCTTGAATTTTAGACGATGCGGCGTTGCCGCTCCTACTATGAAGTAGCGGCTACTTTGATTTTTCAAATGGAACACTCTATATATATATATATATATATATATAATATTATATTATGATTTCTTATCACTTTGTCAAGAACTACATGTACTATTTCCCTATACCTATCTGTTACCGTTTAGAAGATATAAATTAATTTCGATTTTTTCAATACCAAACATGTACTTTTATAAACGCTGATAATCTTGAACTCTCTGGTACTATGGTGATCAAATTCGAAATGGCGTGGAGCGATACCATGAGAATCTTCACTTCGAGTCATATTTTTATTTGCCTCATACAGGGTCTTTAAAAAATGCAGATACTTTGTTCACATGAAAAAATGAGTGGAAGTCAAGTTTTTTAAATGGAACACCCTGTATATTTCCACATTTTTGAGCTCTACATCCAATTTTAGATTGACTATGTTCAGATAATCCTATTTCGATTTCGAACCGTTTTTGAGATAAACTGTTTCAAACAGAAACTGACGTGGTTTCCTTGTATTCATCACTTATTTTTTGAAGTTAATAGATTCCATTCGATGTTCCTTCATCAGTCACATTTAATACAATGAATAAATAATTATTAAAATACTCTTCAACCGTCAAATGAAACTTCTCTTCAAACAATAGCTTTATTAACGCTGACACACGAACTGGAAATAATTTCATGAATTAGTACGTTAATTCAATTGTCAGTGTATTTCAGAATATGTTCGAACACATCTCCACCTCTACTTAAACAAACATGTGATCTCTTCAAAACATTTCCATGTGTTGCGCTTTTGATTGAGTCTGGAGTTAAACTATTGAAAGCAGTTCTAACTCTCGATTTCATATCTTCCATTGTTGTTACTGGGTTGGAGTAAACCATATTTTTAATGGAACCCCATACAAAATAGTCTAATGGATTGCCATCTGGTGGAGGCCAACGAAAAGGTTCATTATTACCAATCCATCTGTCTTCGAAGATTTCAGTTAAAGCTTCGCTTACTAAACGAGACTCATGGGGTGGAGCACCATCTATTTTGTACCATACACGTTCTCTTCCTGGTCTATTATTTTAAATCATTTGAATTCCATTCCTCAGTAAATCTTCATATCTTGTTGCATTCAAATTATCATCATAAAACTTGTTTAAAAAATAGACCCATTCTTTATGGCACAAAATACATTAAATTACCATCTTTCTGAAAACCCCTTTGGCGAACGACATGGGGATTTTCTGGAGCCCAATAATGACTGTTGTGTCTATTGAAAACTCCATTTTTTGTGAACTTGGTCTCATCTGTCCATATGATATTGTCAAGGAAATGTTCATCTTCTTGAGTCTTGACAAGTAACCATTCAAAAAATTCCACTCTATGAGGCAAATCAGACTCTTTCAGATGTTGGACACAGTAGAATTTATAGGTATGCCATTTGTGCTTATTAAGAATGCGATAAATTGTCACGTAGGGTATACCTATCTTCCCTTCAGCCTCGTGTAGACAAGTATTTGGAAATGCATGAAAAAATCCCAAAACTGTTATGCCATTGTCATCATCATCCACTTCAGGCTTCCTACGAATGATTTTTGGACGGAAGGTTCCATTCAACCTACAGTTTTTTAGTGGTCGATTTATCACATTATTATTCGGCTTCGGAAGTTGTGAATATCTTTCATGAAATATTCGGCATATTCTACTTGCAATTCTATTGCACTCACCATAAATTATTAATAAATTCAAGAAATCTTCATTACTGTAACCTAATCTTGACATTTTTCTATTATAATTGGTATCACAATCAGTCAAAACCACCAACGAAAGTTTGACGTTTCAAAATTGGATCATTCATTTTTCCAAAGCACACTATTGAAATATATTAATTTGCAATGTTGTACGGTAGAGACACTCAATACCCCAATGCATACAAATTGTAACTTTTTCTAAGGTTCATATCAATTTCGAATTGACTGATTTGAGACTATTGGAAAACTAAATCGAAAAGAAATATTACGTAGTATAAAATAGATGTTGAATTCCACAAATAAGTGATGAATACAAGGAAACCACGTCATTTTCTGTTTGAAACAGTTCATCTCGAAAACGGTTCAAAATCTAGTTGGATGTATAGCTAAAAAATTTAGAAATATACAGGGTGTTCCATTTGAAAAAAATGACTTCCACTCATTCTTTCATGTGAACAAAGTATCTGCATTTTTTAAAGACCCTGTATGAGGCAAATGAAAATATGACTCGAAGTGAAGATCCTCATGGTATCACTCCACTCCATTTCGAATTTGGTCGTCTTAGTACCAGAGAGTTCAAGATTATCAGCGTTTATAAAAGTACATGTTGGGTAAAAAAAATCGAAATCAATTTATTCTCCCAAACGGTAACATATAGGTATAGGGAAATAGTACATGAAGTTGTTGACGAAGTGATAAGAAATGATAATATGATATTATATACAGGGTGTTCCATTTGGAAAATCTTGTATCTCGGAATTCCGACTTATAAGTCGGAATTCCGACTTATAAGTCGGAATTCTGACTTACAAGTCAGAATTCCGACATACAAGTCGGAATTCCGACTTGTATCTCGGAATTCCGACTTGTAAGTCGGGATTACGACTTGTATCTCGGAATTCGATTATAAGTCGGAATTCGACTTTCATCTCGGAATTCGATTATAAGTCGGAATTCGACTTACAAGTCGGAATTCCGAGATACAAAACGGAATTCCGACATACAAGTCGGAATTCCGACTTACAAGTCGGAATTTCGAGATACAAGTCGGAATTCCGACATACAAGTCGGAATTCCGACTTACAAGTCGGAATTCCGAGATACAAGTCGGAATTCCGAGATACAAGTCGTGAGATTTTTATAACATATATATATATATATATATATATATATATATATATATATATATATATATATATATATATATATATATATATATATATATATATATATATATATATATAATTTATATAAATATATATATATATATATATATATATATATATATAGAATGTAACAACGTGGGCGGACGATAGCTGCTCCCCTATTTGAGATAAAAAAAATAAAAGTTGTAGAAAGCAATGGAAGCTATGTTTCAAAAATAACTTCCAACATACAGGATGTTCGATAAACGTGTGACTCATCAAAGTTGTGTTTTTTTAAATGAAATATCCTATAAATTTTCACTCGATTGAATCCCTTTGGAAGAGAGTTTCTCAAAAAAGGTGGTATGGGTTTATACCAGGTGATTCGGGAGTTATGTTGTAATTTTTGTTACAAAATGGATTCATTCGACACCAAATATATAAAAATCAATAATTCGCAATAAGAGAATTTTTCCACACAATATTCTTGAAAATAGTGTATTTTCATTTCCTATTCATAATTTTGCCGGATAGCTGTTTCTCCATACAGGGGTAACCAAACTCGGGATCACTTTTTTCTCAGTTTTTTCAAATAGAGCCGCCTATAAATAAGGCTATACCATTATGTGTTTGCAGAAAAAGTAGTGTTTGCCTACTTAATTTCCATCCCAAATGTATCTTATTCTTAAGGAAAGTATGAAAAAGTCATCATAACAGCAATAACGATTTTTTATTCAATGCTGGACAAAAGAGGTAACAAAGTAAACTCATATAATTTAAAAAAGCGTAAATTCACAGGAGATGTTCGAACAATCTCCCATTTTGAGCTATCTTTGGACATCAACTGAAGTTGATCTTGTAATAGAACGAAAAATTTCTCTAATTCTATTCTTTATATCTTCTGGTGTCGTTGGTTTCTCGCGTTAGTTCTCTCCTTTATCATATCCCCAGAGATAGAAATCTAGGGAAGTGAAGTCTGGGGAACTTGCTGATCACTGAATGGGTCTGTTTTTTGGTATCCATTTATTTCTGCGCCATCTGTTTAAAAATCTTCTTATCCGATTTTGATTGTGGGGAGGCGCGCTATCATGGTAATTTAACCTCTGCCTGGTGTCAATCGGTACATTCCCCAACAAATTTGGTGAATCATTTCGGAGAAAATATCTGTGAATTTCTCCATTCAGTAGCCCATCAAAGAAATATAGTCTTCTAACCTGATCTCCAATTATGCCCCGACATTTATCGACCATCTATTTTGGTTATCAACTCCTCTGACCCAATAAGGATTCTCTGTCTAGTAGTACTGGCAAATTGTGGCTATTTACCATCCCATTAATTTTAAATGTATTTCAGAAAATTTGGTTCCTCGCTACTGAAATTCGATGTATTTTCGCAATAGCAAACTCTTGTATTATGATCCCTTTCATAGAGTTCTTGATGTAATTCAATCTCGGTATGGATGAAGATTTTTTTATCAATATTCTGTTCACGGAAGTATGACTTACATTTAGCTCTTTTGCAATGTTCCTCGTACTAACATGAGGATTCTCATCGGTAGAAAGCATCACCGCTAATTCAATTTCTTCTTTTGGTGCAATTAAATTTACTTCTAATGGCCTGTGAATGTCCTCTATGTAGGAGATTTCAATAGTCACCATAATCTATGGGGATATGAGAATAATGATGAAAATGGAGAAGAGCTTGTAGACTGGGCCGAAACCAACAACCTCCATTTAGTTTTCAGTGCCAAAGATAAACCAACGTTTTCTCAAGAAGTTGGCGTAAGGGCTACAATCCGGATCTCTGTTTTATATCAAGTAATTCACAATCACAACCTCTATCTAACTCACGTACTGTACTAGCGGAGTTCCCACATAATCAGCATCGCCCGTTGTGATTACAGTAGGAATCGAAATACCAATGGTCGACTCAGTTCCCAGGCCACGATGGAACTTCGGCAAGGCGAAATGGACTACCTTTGCAGCGGAACTCGATATGTGCATCCGCTTCATCCAACCAAAGGCTAAAAACTACCACAAATTTATAGGCCTAATGATAGCTGTAGCCAAAAAACATATCCCCCGAGGTTTCCGCAAGGAGTATATCCCTGGATGGAGCGAGGAAAGCCAGTCTCTATACGAGGAATTCGAGGACTCAGGAAACCCGGAAACTGCTGACCATCTACTAAGATCCCTTGACGCCAGCAGAATGGACAAATGGACTTCTGCTGTGGAATGCATGAACTTTGCACGTTTCAGTAGGAAAGCATGGGGTCTACTGCGGAAGCTTGGAGGATGTAACCGAAATGTCGTGGGAAATGCCTCAATAAACCCAAACCAAATAGCCAACTGCATAGTTGACGTTTCTCGTGCACCATCCGATAAAAACCACACAAGAGACGTCAAGAAATAATCCCTAAGAGACCTTAAACGTTCCACCCCCTCATCGTCCGAGTTCTCGCACGACTTCTCTGCCGAAGAATTAGAACAGGGCCTCAAGGATACAAAAATTGGGAAAGCAGCAGGCTTCGACGGCATCTACCCCGAATTCCTGGTTAACTGTGGTAGGGCAACGCGACTGTGGTTCGTGAAATTTTTCAATGACATCCTTAACACAGGCAGCCTACCACCAAAATTTAAGAGAACAAAGATTGTTGCTATTCTAAAACCTGGGAAACCACAGGAGCTACCCGAGAGCTACCGTCCTATAGCTCTCCTCAGCTGCTGCTATAAGCTGTTAGAAAGACTACTCTATAACCGTATATGTCCTGCAATTGATGTACTGATCCCCGTAGAACAGGCTGGGTTTTGGAGTGGCCGTAGCTGTACTGACCAAGTCTTATCCCTGACAACCCACATCGAAGCGGTGTTTGAAAGGGGACTGAGAACAACCCTAGCGTTCATTGATCTTACTGCAGCATATGACACCGTATGGAGGGAAGGCCTAATATACAAATTACTCGGAGTCATACCATGCCTGAAAATGTGCCATTTAATTAACAACCTATTAACAAACAGACTATTCTTTGTTAACGATGCTAAGAGCAGTACTAGGAAACTGAACAATGGCCTCCCGCAGGGTTCGGTGCTCGCCCCACTCCTATTCAATCTCTACACAGCTGGCCTACCTGAAACGAGGTGTGGAAAATTTGCATATGCAGACGACTTAGCGATTTCCTATCAGCATAAACTCAAATTACCAACTGAACATGCTTTGAACGAAGACCTCGCCAAGCTTGATGATTACTTAAAAAAATGGAGGCTGTGCCCAAGTCCGGCTAAAACAGAAGTCTGCTGCTTCAATCTATCGAACAGGCAAGCAAATGATACCCTACGAGTGGAATTTGATGGCAGGATCTGTAGTGATATCATTCTGTATATGAGTTACCTGGGAGAAGGGGTCATGGTAAAAAAGTCAGATTTGACATCATTATTATTGTACTGATTGAGAAATAGATATTTGTGTTACGAGTATATATTTTATTGAATTCAACTCACAACATGGCGCAGTCGTAAAAAAAAGCTACGTTATAATCAAAGGAAGTAAGATTTAAGCAATGGAATTTTTGAAACAACCGGCGACAATGGGTATGTGTGGGGACTTGGGAACCAACTGGCGGAAGTTTAAGAACAATTTCAGTCTTTACTCAATTGCAACAGGGTGTAAAGAAAAAGCGAAAGAGGTTCAGGCAGCAGTTCTATCACATTGTCTAGGAGAAGAGGCTAATGAAGTTCTGGAGACATTGGATTTGACAGCTAATGACAGAACAGATCCAGATAAGATAATTAAACAATTAGATGTTCATTTTCTACCCAAATCCAATCCTAGTGTGGAAACTCACAAATTTAATTCAAGAAATCAACTTCATGGTGAATCATTTGAAAACTTTTTGGCAGAATTGAAGAAAATAGCTAGAGATTGTGAGTTTGGTACATTCAAAGATAGGCTTATAAAAGATAGAATCGTTAGTGGGATTAGAGATCAGAAAGTGAAGGATCGCTTGCTGCGTGAAACAAATTTGGATTTGACAAAGACTATTGAAATTTGTCGTGTGGCTGAACAGACTGAACAATATATCAAGGTATTGACAGATAAAACAGAAAACCTTGAAGTTAGTGTAATACATGAAAAAAATAGATTCACCAATGTGAATGAAAATAGCATGTATGCTAGAAGACAAAAAGAAAAAAGAAAAGCACAGAAAAATTATATACCAGGAGAATATCGAAGACAGCTCAATATGAATAGTTCCGGTCGTGACGATAAACGGGAGCAAGCAACCAGGACAGCAAATGAAATACAGGACGTATCCAATAAACATAGCAGAACAAGTGATGGAGGATCACATGATTCTTATGAGTCGAACTGTGGCAAATGTGGTTTAAAGCACCGTTATCGTAAATGTCCAGCTTTTGGCAAACAATGTAGGAGATGTTTTAGGTTTAATCACTTTGCTCATTTTTGTAATGATAATTTTTATTCCGGTGTAAATGGTATTACTGAAGATGAACATTATAATTATAATGATTATGTTTTAGGATCAATTGAGATTTTTATGATGGAAAACTCGGAACATGATTGGTATGAAACACTTTATATTCCAGCTAGTGGCAAGTACTTAAAATTTAAGCTAGACACGGGGGCTCATGTTAATGTTATACCAGAAAATATTTGGAGAATTTTGAAAATAGGTTCACTGAAAAAAATCAAACTGAATATTACGAATTATGGAGGTCAGACATTGGATGTTGTTGGTTCCTATAACTTGCGAGTTGTTTTCAATGGTAAGAATTATTTTCTTGATTTTATTATTCTGAAGACCAATGGAAATTCACCACCTGTTTTGGGAATTCGAAGTCTACAAGAACTAAATCTTATCCGAAGAAATATATTTCAAATCCAAAATAATAATGTATTTACTGATAATCCAGTATTGTTTGAAGGCATTGGTGAAATTTTGAGTAGTCCGGTGAATTTTCAATTAAAACGTGATTACCAACCAAAAGTTGTACCGTGCCGTAGAGTACCATTTCATCTCATGGATAAACTCAAAGCCGAATTAGATAGAATGATATCACTACATCTCGAAATAGGCCTCGATCGTTCGTTGTTAAATTGAATAAAAATGGTAGAATTTACTTAAGAAATAGGAGATTTTTGAAGAAAATTTCCTCGAATTTTTCCAGTGTCACATCTGATATAGAGTGTGATTGGTCATTGAATTGTAATGATAATGGATATCAAAATAATGAGAATGAAGAAATGACTGTAAATGTAAATAATGATATTTCAGAAAATGAAATAGGTGAGACACCAAATGCTGAAGAGGGAGACAGTATATATAAAACTAATTTTGGTCGTACTATAAGAAAACCTTGCTACCTTCGGGATTATATATAGTTTCAGTTCCCTTGCCACCTTCTGGATTATATACTATAGTTTCAGTTCCGATGTTTTATATACTTAAACTTATTTCAATCTTTTATTTTGTTCATTTGAAAAGGGAAAGATGTAGTGATATCATTCTGTATATGAGTTACCTGGGAGAAGGGGTCATGGTAAAAAAGTCAGATTTGACATCATTATTATTGTACTGATTGAGAAATAGATATTTGTGTTACGAGTATATATTTTATTGAATTCAACTCACAACAGGATCCTTAACCACAGCAAAAACCCAAAGTACTTAGGCGTGACGTTCGATCGATCACTAACATTCAATCTACATCTTAGAAACGTGGCTGGTAAACTGAGAGCTACGGCGGCAACACTTCGAACAGCAGCTCTGGCCTTGGTATACTCTGTCGCAGAATATTGCTGTCCTGTTTGGATCGATAGTGTGCACACTACAAAAGTAGATGTGCAACTAAACCAAACAATGAGACTGAATACTGGAACTATACGGTCAACACCAACGCGCTGGCTCCCAGTGCTCAGTAATATCACACCACCGGATATCCGACGAACTGCGGCTCTCATCAGAGAATATAAGAAAATCATGGCTAACGCAGACCTACCAATCCATACCGATATCCCATACCTAGCAGGACAGTATTATCGGCTCAAATCAAGACATCCAGCCATCCGATCAGCATTAGAATCGAATGAAAACTTTCATGCGACTAATAAATGGATTACCATATGGGCAGAAACTGCAGGAGACCACTACATTCAACTAGATGACCCAACGCAGTGTTTCAACGGATCTGACCTGCCACGCCGACCATGGTCAAAGCTCAACCGAGTTAGAACAGGTTGCGGAAAATGTGCTGATTACTTACACAAATGGGGCAGGGCAGAATCCCCATAATGTGATTGTGGATCTCCGCGGCAAACTAAACACACATCATATCAGAATGTCCTAACCGTTCCTACGATTATGACCTTGAAGATTTTATGAAAGCCACACCGGAGGCAATTGAATGGCTACGCAATTTGTATGTAGACATATAGTTTGTCATAATAATTATGTTTGTCCTTATATATTTGAAGTTTCTCAGTTTATATTTAAAATTTCTCTGTTCATACGTATTGTGTATTTTATATTCTTTCTATCATGTACATTGCAGTGTAACCGCATACGCTAAATAAATAAATTTACTTCTTGCCTTTTCTTGCGCTTGACACTGCCAGGTTCCTCATATCTTTCTTTAACACTCGAAAACTCTCTGACTCTAGACCATGAATCAGGATATCGAACTGCATTCATTCTACTGGCTGATATACAATTTCTGTCATGTTTATGTTTATATATATATATATATATATATATATATATATATATATATATATATATATATATATGTGTGTGTGTGTGTGTTCGGATAGGTTTCCGAAGACATGATTATTATGAATTTTGAAAGTTAGGGTTGAAACGCGTCTAGAAATTTGGTAATTTCGGGTCCCATTTTGGAGCCATTTTAAAGAAAAGGGAGAAAATATATTTAAATATAAGTTATTGATAAGAGCAAAAGAGGGAAAGTGATTTCCAACAAAAGTCTCAATCTGCCCACTCCTAGGCTATAGTCACTGAGGTAGGGATGTGATTTTCCATGAGGTCTCAATCTGCCTACTCCTCAGGTGTTGTCACTTAGGGAATAAAATGATTTCCAACCGAGGTCTCAATCTGCCTTGTCCTAGATTGTAGTCACTTAGGTGGGGTTCAGGATTTTGTAACTCGTCACTGGGGTCCCAATCTGCCTACTTCCCAGGTTTCGCCACTAGCTTTCTCTAAGGTCTCTGAATCTTCCTATTCCTTCGAGGAAACTGAGGATCAGAGAGTGGATGTGGAGTATTCAACCTAGGTGAATTCAGTAGAGCGGAACTTTGGGCACGGCTTGGTATGGCAGTAAGCCGAGAAAGTAGATATTTCCAAGTATTGGGTAGTCTGCGTCAATCATCGCGTTAGTTGAGGCAGTTCGGGCGCATCTCGATCTCAAGGGCTCCACGAATGACCCTCGCTTGCAGTGTTCTCTCAGTGGCAATGGTCCTGGTGTGGTCGATATCCATTCTGTGGCCTGTCTCTTCATAGTGCTTGGAGATTGCCGAGGAAGGGTCTAAGTGTCGGACAGCAAGTTGATGTTCGTTAACTCGACTGGTGACTCGCCTGTTAGTTTGTCCTATATTAGTCCTAGGGCATTCGGAATACAATATTTCATATATTCCTTGAGACTCATTAGGCATGTTATCTTTAGGAGACCTGAGTAAATCAGAGATTCTATTATTTGCGGTGAAATAGGTTTTAATGTCGCGTTTCCCTAACATTCTGCCAGTTTTTATAAAAAAAATCTAGACGCGGTTCAACCCGAACTTTCAATATTCATATATATATATATATATATATATATATATATATATATATGTTATAATAATTTTATTTGTTTAATGTTTTTTTATTGTTATGACCTCCATGTCGGAATTCCGACTTATAAGTCGGAATTCCGAGATACAAGTCGGAATTCCGAGTTATAAGTCGGAATTCCGACATACAAGTCGGAATTCCGAGATACAAGTCGGAATTCCGACTTACAAGTCGGAATTCCGAGATACAAGTCGGAATTCCGACTTACAAGTCGGAATTCTGAGATACAAGTCGGAATTCCGACTTACAAGTCGGAATTCCGAGATACAAGTCGGAATTCCGAGATACAAGTCGGAATTGTAAAATAAAAAAAAGTGTGGCACTTCTACGCCTTCGTAATAATCCAATAAATAGAAATAAAATTTCATCAACATCTAAGAAAAATTACAAAACAGCAGAAATTCTGGATTTCATGCCACGGACCTGAAATAAAAAAAAAAATGCAAAATTTATAGGATTATTTTTGTAGAAAAAATAATGTGCTTCAACTTTTATGCGAGACATTTCTTCATATCTTCAATATATCTGGAGTTGTAGCTCAAAATATGAAAATTCGGAGAATTTTTGGCTTTTCTTATTTTTTGCGCGGTGGTACGGTAAATAATTGTTTGATGGATACTTCATAATTTTGAATTCATGTTGTTAGGTCTCTATTGCTTGCATTAGTAGAGTCATTTTGAAAAGTAGGTAGAGAGCATATCACGCTTTCTTAAAATGTTAAGTTTTTGTTC
>JAFIRS010008611.1:0-15716 GCA_018342105.1 Gonioctena quinquepunctata | reverse complement strand
TGTGTAAAAGGACACCAAGTTTGGGAACCTATTACATTTACTCTGATAGCCCCAAGTACTTTGCTTGCCCCTTTGGGGGAAAAATTATCATATGACTATTGGGTGTTTAAAACGGCTGGGTATTTGCCGTGGCCGGCTAGCAAAATGCCCAAATTGCCTTGCGATTGGCTGTGCGAATGAAATGAAAGCAGTGCCTTATGCTTTTTCTCAGTGGTTGTGATGAAAATGTTTTTAGGGATAGGTACAGTTTAATTCAGGGACGGCTGAGGTATTCGGAACAGATTCAATTGATCAAAATATAGTGCTCCTCCACTATTATCGAAACTAAAGAAAAATATTTGTCAGTGGTACTATTATCAAGAGACTGACGCCTTTAGGAGGCTTCAATATGTCTTAAGATATTATATTTTCTTTGGCTAAAAACAATGTCCATCCGTCCCTGTGTTTGAAGTGTTGATGGAATTCGAAGTACAAAGATAAGAATTTTATTATTAACATTGTCTAATATAAAAACAACTGTGTTAATTTCAAGAAATATTAGATCTGTTTATATTAGATAATATTTCACATAGACATTTTTTTACTGTGTGGCATGCCCATACATTGAAAGAACCATACCGGGAACAGCGCGGGAAATCTTCATTTTGCGAGACAACGGTGGTTTTCGGTAAAGGGCTTATTAAAAAAAGTGCTGTTGATTACTCTCGTTTCGGGCGTCCATCGTCTTTTAAAGGATTCAAAGGTTTTCCCACGTTTCGAATGCTTTTATCTCAATCGTCTTCAGGTGAATACTGACAAGTTTAGGTGCTACTTATCAATTTATATGACTGCCGGCGCAATGATGCGTGCATTCCGCCATGTCAGCGGTGCGTGTAATTTCGCGCGGTGTGGTGGTGCGTGAAGTTTCGCGCCTCTGCACCCGCCAGAAAGAGAAATCAGGGGTTTCCTTACGTTCTTGATCTCAACGCTGGTTGACTAAAGGCGTTATTGGTTTCGATGTAGACGGCCTCTTTGAACTTTCGTTTGAACCAATGCTCCTCTCTATGTATAACGCTTGCGTCGTCCCATAGAACTCGATGCTGGTCAGTCCAGGCTTGGTCAGCGATTCCAGATTTTGACATTTCTCCACGTTGAGTCCATTTCTTGTGCTCATCCAATCTTACCGATAATGGCCTCTTTGTCTCTCCGCAGCTGGTGAAAATTTTTTTCAAGGTCCCAAGAGTGGTTTCGTATCCCACTATAAAAGGTAAGGTCTCCGTGATTTTAACTCGTACAAGTTTTCATTAACTTCTGAGGGTTGTTCAAACAACTAAGAAAGCGGGAAAAAAATAATTTTACAAAAAAAAAATCAGGAATCTCCGCATTCACATGGAACTTCATAGAAGCAATTCTTACTGATTTCATTTTTGTTGTCTTGGTCAGGAAACTCCGTAAAGTACTGCCGGATTGAAAGCAGCTCTTGATGTTGAACTTCAACATCAAGTTCAATATCAACATCAAGAGCTGCTTTCAATCCGGCAGTACTTTACGGAGTTTCCTGACCAAGACCAAACCTGATAACAAAAATGAAATCAGTAAGAATTGCATTTATGAAGTTCCGTAATGCGAGATTCATTGGAGAGACAAAGAGGCCGTTATCGGTAAGATTGAATGAGCACAAGAAATGGACTCAATGTGGAGAAACGTCAAAATCGGGAATCGCTGACCACGCCTGACTGAGCACCATCGAGTTCTAGGGGACGACGCTAGCGTCTACATAGAGAGAGCATTGGTTCAAACGAAAGTTCAAAGAGGCCGTCTACATCGAAGCCAATTACGCCTTTAGTCAACCAAGTGTTGAGATCAAGAACGTATGGAAACCACTGCTTGCTCTTTCTGGCGGGCTGCAGAGGCGCGAAACTACACGCACCACCACACAGCGCGAAATTACACGCACCACTGCACCGGCAGTCATATAAATTGGTAAGTAGCACCTAAACTTGTCAGTATTCACCTGAAGACGATTGCAGATACAAGCATTCGAAACGTCGTGAAAACCTTATAAATCCATTAAGACAATGGACGTCCGAAACGATAGTAATCAAGTTACCACATCGTCTACAACCTTCAAACAAAGAAGTGCTGTTGTCAGTTATAATAGGATTGAATTGAATCCGCGTGCCATAATGGAAAAAAATAACATCAGTTTCTAAAACTAATCCAAAACTTATGAGAAGTTGAAATAATATTGATTTTTGTTTCATTGATTGTTATTGTTTAGAGCTTTCTTTCAATTCGATATTTTCGAAAGTGCCTACTAATTTTCATTGCCTTGCCTTGAAAAAAAGTCTCATAAATGTTTTACTTCAGTTCATTATGTTGCTGACTGTTTTGTGCTCAATTGATTTTTTGGTTCAATATTTAAGTGATATTTTCTAATAAGAGTTATTTTTATGTTAATATGCAAAGAATATGTATATTATATTCGGATTGATACATACTTATATGTAATCTCATTTTGTTTGCTCACTGTTCATTTTTATTTGTTATTAATAAGGTATACTCGAAATCAAAATTATGTGGATCGCTTGCCAACAATCCATCCAGACTGTTCTGCTCCAGCAGCTCTGTGCCTTAGTAATAATGTCTTTGCATTAATACGTTTTCAATATTGTTTTGTTTTTGTTATTTTTGACGTAATAAAGACTGAAATTTATTTTTGTTTCATTCGTAATGGATGACCCAGCAAACATGTTACACGCGGGCCTATAGAGGCACTTCATAAACAGCCGACAGACAACATAAGCGGGCAATAATCATGATACGTCGTCGGCCTGGCTAGCCCGTGTCGCGACGGCCATCAGTAGGCTTCCAGACTACCACCCGCTTTAATACACAGCGGGACTTCAGCGGATAGACAGAGTTAAGATGAACTGATATTGCATGGTTCAGATTATGGTGCGATTGCGGGTATCCTTCTAATCAACCGCGTCATTCCACTGTTGGGATATCATCAATGATCTATGCAAATATGCAGGGGCGTCCAAATCAAAATACAGTACATGGAAGTATAGAGTACCCAGCAAACATGTTACGCGTGGGTCTCTAGAGGCATTTTAAAAACAGCCGACAGACAACATAAGCGGGCCATAATCATGATACATCGTCGGCCCGGCTAGCCCGTGTCGCGACGGCCATCAGAAGGCCTCCAGACTACCACCCGCTTTATTACATAGCGGGACTTCAGCGGATAGACAGAGTTAAGATGAACTGATATTGCATGGTACATATTATGGTGCGATTGCGGATATCCTTCTAATCAACCGCGTCATTCCACTGTTGGGATATCATCAATGATCTATGCAAATATACAGGGGCGTCCAAATCAAAATACAGTAGTAATAGTGATAGTAATTTATTGTACAGAGGACAATTTTCATATTAATACATAGAGAGATTGTACAATAAATGAGATACCGAAAAAGAATTTAAAAATTCTTGTGCGGGTTGAAACTAAATCAAATTAAATTAATACATTTGAATATATCTTATACAGTAGGGTCTAGTATAGTTTATATAATAGAATACACTTTTAAATACATTCTTATATGTTTCAAGAGCAATAGAATAATTGAGACTGATATATATTATTCACTCTTGAATTTTATGAATGTCGACTTAGAGTGCCGTGACAAGATTTTTGGGAAATTTATTTACATTAGATAAGGAAGTACAGTAATTATACAAAAACAGTTTATGATTGAAGAAGTTAATAAGATGGGACATATATGGAGGTTCAGAGTAGGATGAGAGGGATGTTAGAGGAATATTATCATTAGCATTAAGAGATAGTATATATCAGTAGAATATAACACAATTGCAATTATGCAATTACTTTTAAGTTAAAACTTGAATGTAATTACAATGATTGTCGCATTGTAATGTGGCATACGAAGATCTTTAAAGGTCAATAGTTAGGTATGAACTTGGATTGAACATAGCACGTGATTGTCAGTGTACGGTTATTATGAAGTACTTATTAGATTTAAAAAAGGATCATGCTCAGGTAGGCGATATGAATATAACCTAATTCTTATTATTGTGTACCTGGGTTGTCTATCATTTGATGGATAGTTTCTCGAGGTAGTGTGAGTATATAGCTTTTCACTTCTTTCTTATAACGATGAACATTTGTGATTTCGCGTATAAATGACGGTAAGAGTTTGTACAGTTTAGGAACTAGGAACGAGAAGTTTCTTTGGCCAATTGTTTTAATGATCTTAGGTGGTAGGTAGTTGGAATTCCTATTGCGAGTATTGTGGGTATGAAAATTTATTTTCAATTCTGTTCGGAGTTTGTGTTGTATATTACTAGAAAGTAGAAATAATTGTCTGGGGTCGAAAAATCCAGTTTCTCTGTAGATGTTGTTTGAGGGGTAAGTTCTGTCTCTGCTGAATAGTATTTTTATGAGTTTTTTCTGAACTATTATGAGACTGTTAATTACAGTTTTACCAGCAGCGCCCCAGATAATAATTCCATACGAAATGTGAGATTGAGCTGGTGCGTAATATATCATCTTCAGTTCACTGTTATTCAGTATATTCCTCAGATTGTAAAATTTATATATCAGAAATTGCAGTTTTTTATTTACATATTTAATGTGGAAGTTCCATTTGAGGTGATTATCTAAGATTATACCGAGATATTTAAATTTGTTAGTTGACTCAATAATGAAGTCATCTGAGACATGAAGCGTATTATAGATCGGTAAGGTGGGTTTATTCGAGCACATTGGAAGGAAAAATGTTTTTTTGGCATTGATGGTGAGAAGTCTGCTATTGAACCACGACCTTATGCTTTTCAAGTCATTTTCGGCTGTGGATTTCAATGTTATCCAGTCTTTGTCGCTATAAAATATAGCTGTATCATCCGCATATGTGGTTATCTTACCATAGCTGCGAGTATCAAACAAGCTATTGATGTATACATTAAATAAAATTGAACCAAGGACTGTGCCTTGTGGTACGCCATATTCTATTTTCTGTTCTATGCTCAGCTTATCATCAACTTTAACAGACTGAGGTCTATCAGAGAGGTAGCTTTTGAAGATATCTAAGCATATGTCTCTTACGCCCACGTTTTCTTATGATTCCAAAAGCAATTTATGGCTCACAGTGTCAAAAGCTTTTGACAGATCTATGAATACACAAAGGGATGGTTGACCATTATCTACAGTACATGGAAGTATAGAGTAGAGGCATTTTAAGAACAGCCGACAGACAACATAAGCGGGCTATAATCATGATACGTCGTCGGCCCGGCTAGCCCGTGTCGCGACGGCCATCAGAAGGCCTCCAGACTACCACCCGCTTTATTACATAGCGGGACTTCAGCGGATAGACAGAGTTAAGATGAATTGGTATTGCATGGTACAGATTACGGTGCGATTGCGGGTATCCTACTAATCAACGGCGTCATTCCACTGTTGGAATTTTATCAATGCAAATATACAGGGGCGTCCAATTCAAAATGCAGTACAGTACCGTATAGGGTATCTTGGAAGGCAATGAGCATAAAGACGGTTTCAATGAAAACACAATGGCCCATATAAGCGCCTAAGAACAATCTAGCATTATATCTTTGAAAACAGTGAAACTTCAATGAAGATAGGTCATTATTATACACAATAAATTCACCAAACATTCGGAATCGACTGATTCACGGGCTAGATATATACAATTCACTGTTTTCACTTTCTGAACCCACTAATTGTAGAGGATTTCTGAAACTGTAGAGCCAGATTGTTCCTATTTACCTAAACTGACAAGTTTTTCTCCATTTCAACCATTTTTATTGTATCTCAAATGGTTTCCAAGATACTCATCCATATTTCCCAGATAAATTGCATTTTAAACTGGCCTGGAAAAATATTTCACCAAATAGATAGAATGACAACACACAAATCTGAAAAAAATTTCGCCACTGTGATTATTTTTCATTGACCATATACCACAATGACCAAACAAAAATACCCGATTTGACATCCTACACGAAATCAGCAGTAGGGCCAACTGCCAACGTGATATTCGATAATGCCAATCTTGCATTTTCATTACAGAGATCACAGCGGTGCGGCGCGTAATGCCACATACTGTGTCAAAACGACATCGGCGCTATTATCGCAAATCTTTAACGGGTAATTTCTGGCTAAATTCAAAACATCTATAATAAATATGCGTATGTTCAGCCAGAGCGGCAAATCTGATATCATTCCACTTGTTTACCGACATCGGTGTGCCGCTGCCGAAATCTTACAGCAGTTAACAGCATTTACCGCTCATTCATGTTTGCTGGGTATCTTGGAAGGCAATGATCATAAAGACGGTTTCCATGAAAACAAAATGGCCCATATAAGCGCCTAAGAACAATCTAGCATTATATCTTCGAAAACTGAAATTTCAATGAAGATAGAGGTCATTATTATTCACAATAAATTCACCAAACATTCAGAATCGACTGATTCATGGACTAGATATATACAATTCACTGTTTTCACTCTCTGAAGCCACTAATCAAGAGGATTCCTGAAACTGTAGAGCCAGATTGTTCCTATTTACCTAAACAGACAACTGTTTCTCCATTTCAACCATTTTTATTGTATCTCAAATGGTTTCCAAGATACTCATCCATATTTCCCTGATATATTGCATTTTAAACTGGCCTGGAAAAATATTTTACCAAATAGATAGAATGACAACACACAAATCTGAAAAAAATGTCGCCACTGTGATTATTTTTCATGACCATATACCACAATGACCAAACAAAAATACCCGATTTGACATCCTACACGAAATCAGCAGTAGGGCCAACTGCCAACGTGATATTCAGTAATGCCAATGTTGCATTTTCATTACAGAGGTCACAGCGGTGCGGCGCGTAATGCCACATACTGTGTCAAAACGACATCGGCGCGATTATTGCACATCTTTAACGGGTAATTTCTGGCTAAATTCAAAAGATCCATAATAAATATGCGTATGTTCAGCCAAAGCGGCAAAACCGATATCATTCCAATCATTTACCGACATCGGTGTGCCGCTGCCGACATCTGACTGCAGTTAACAGCATCGGCCCGACTATTCACCGCTCATTCATGTTTGCTGGAGAAGAATAATATAGACAAATTTTTTGGCTTTTTAATTCTAAGAAATAAGATTCAGCGCCAAGTCTGCTTCACAAAAACTTTTATTTTGGACCAAGATGTGTTTTTTTGCCCCATGAAGACCAACCTCACCTTCACGTGGTGTGGGACCGCACGGCGAATGAAATAGTTTGTGACATTCGCCTGGGCGGCGCGATTAGACTAATGAGGTTCTGGCAAACAGACCTTAATCCAAGCTTGGCTAAGAACAGATGTCAGAAGAGAGGCTGACAGGCTTAGCTTTTTTAAATGTACATCCCGAGGTAACACCTGATGTCTCGAAAATAATCACCCCATTTTCTAAAACGAATAGAAGACTCCCGTTCAGTTTGTAAAAGAGGTTTATGTTATATTTTTTCATTTTATTAAAAAATATTCCTATTTGTTTTAATTATTTCTCTGGTAAAGTTGACTTTGGAACTGTACCCTCCGCCCCCCAAAATCTTGGGCTTCAACCCCGCCTGCGAAAAGGGCGATCTAGATGAATCTCCAGCGCACTGTAAGGTGGCCAAGGCAGTAGCAGTTGCAAGCGGTTAGCCTCAGGTTGCTATGCGGTACACATTACATCCAATGAATTAGATAGTTCTAATGCAAGAAAGGTTTATTTTTCACTGGTAGAGTCTCATCTCCGTTATGGTATTTGCTTCTGGGGCGTGTGTTCGCAATATAAAATGGTGTTCATTATGCAGAAAAGGGCCATCAGACATGCGTGCAAAGCCAAACGTGATTCCTGTCGACCACTGTTCATTGAACAAAACATCTTAACACTAGCCTGCCTTTTCATTTCAGAAACAGTGTGTCTAATCCATAAGAAATAATTAACCCACCAATACACAATACGCGTTTATCACACCAAGCTCCACTCCCCACCCCTACATCCCAGACAGCACTGGCTATTCCATGAATATTCATAGAATATTATTTTTGGGATATTGGAATATTCTTAAATGTGCCAGGGATATACATATCTTCTTTGGAATATTCCTAGAATGTGCTGGTGGGGAAAATTTTAGATATTCCTTGAATATTCCCGGAATATTCCCAGAATATTCCAAAAATAGTACTCCTGGAATATCCTCTGGGAATATTCCTTGTATATCCAGAATATACCTACAATATTCCATGAGTATTCCAGAAAGAATAATCCTAGAATATTCCATGAACATATTCTATGAATATTCCGAGAATATTCAAAGTAATTCAGGAATATGATAGTAATATTCCCTAAATATCCTGAAGGGTTTTCAGAACAAAATAACCATACCCTGAAATTTCAGAAATCAAAGAAAAATACAACTGTTTCCCCACATGAGTATCCTCAAATATAAAATATTGAATGGCACTTTTACATCGATAATATGAACTTCCATAATTATGCCTGACAATTCAAGCAATGTATTTGCTTACATTCGCCAAGAAACAAAACTTCATTCAAAAATTATGTAGTAGTGCAATACGTAATTGTTTTCCTCAGAGTATTTGTGGATTGGAATTGCAGGTTCCACTCTGAGAAAAAAACATTTGATTTCCGCAGACTGCGCACCCCTTTCCTATAATGAAATAAAACAACATGAATTTGAACAGGTCTATTTCTATATAGTTATAATAATAATAACACATATTTTATTAACCCGTTTTTTTGGGTCTGAAAAAAAGAATTGCAAGATCGAACTACTGCCATCTGAATCAGAAAAACTTGAATCCATTCTATCACTAATAGTTTCAACTTGATTACTCAACTGTCCTTTTGCATGCTGTGACGGTGTTTGTGTAAAAATTGCATTAAGAATATTTTCAGTTTCCTGGTGTACTTCCTTATATCAAGCGCCTTGAAAATGAAATGATCAGTGATATACGAATGAAATTTTTATGGAATGAAATGAATGGTAACATAAAAGTGTACTTACCACACTGGTGATATTAAGAATATTTGTTGAACAATTCCAAACACAGTAGTTTCACATACAAATATGCAAAAGTAACCCATACCAGTAAAAAAAACAAAAGATGCCAAATGTCAATTTAAAATGCATTCAACTTTACAGTTCTGTTCTGTTCTATCGGGATAAGCTACGACTACCGGATGAACGACAGACGCTGACGTGCGCGGAATGGTTTTGATTGGTCGTAAAAGTGCACCTCGATATTTTCCGACCAATTATAATTTGGTCAAGTAGTGTATTTTTGTCAGCTTGTCTGAAAAAAACTCTGCAAATCAAATACATCTATTCGCACTTTTTCTCATACTTTTCCCCTATTTTGAACTCGAAAATGGTTATTGGTGTTCATTCCATATAAATAAGGGAGAATATTCCATGAATATACAATGCAGAATATTCAATTTTGATTATTCTATGAATATCCATAGATGATTATCCCATGAATATCCTATCTCACGAGAATATTCGTGGTACATTCTCCCAAGAATATTCCAGGAATATGCATATTGGAATATTCCTGGAATATGCTAGGGCCATGTGAATATTCTGGGAATATTCCATGTATATTCGGAATATTTAGAGAATATTCCAGGAATATGCATATTGGAATATTCCTGGAATATGCTAGGGGCATGTGAATATTCTGGGAATATTCCATGTATATTCGGAATATACTCTTCTCTTTTCGGATATTTAGATAATATTCTAGGAATATTCCGTGCTGTCTGGGATCATCTTTAACTCAAAACTCACCCATATATAAAGCTGAAAATTATTCAATCACCTTCCTACTGCAATAAAAGAAATAAGCAATGTGGTCAATTTTAGAAAAGAAGTGAAAAAGCTTTTAGTTGCGAAGGCCTATTATTCTACGGAGGAATTCTACAATGATACAACTGAAGTTTTAAAAAAAAATCTGTGTGCGTTGAAATTTTATCTTTTATTTATTTATTTATTCAACGGGTAGTCCCAATTACAATTTGTTGTATAAAAAGAAGAAATTTTGTAAAATCTTAAACTAGACTAAAGATAATTAATACATAATACAATACTAATACTAATAATAATATAAAACACAATACAATATTTCATTTCATTTATTCACATACCATAATTTCCAGAATTTACATATAATTTCTAAATATTATTATATTCCACTTCAAAAACAGACAACCCACCTAAGCAATTTAATTGCTTGTGTTGTGGCCTTGAAATGTATTTGAAGTGGTTTAAGTGTTTCGTCAAGATTAGCGGTAACAGAATTAGGTACAACAGTATTGAGAATTTCACGGGGAAGAGAAAGAGATGAAAACAAAAACGTAAAATAAAAAAGAAGAGAAAAGTAAATCAAAATAGAAAGAAATGCGATGGCAAGAGAGAATGAGGTGTGTGACGAAAGTTTGTTTCAGTCAAAAGAAAAGGCTTTTTTTTTCAGAAAATTTTTAGGTTTTAATTTTCGTATATACATTTTTTCATAGTGTTTTTATGCTTTGGCAAGGAGTTTATAGTTTTTATGTCATGTGGCAGAAAATTGTACAGTTTTGGGCAGTAAAAAATATATACCGTTGTGTATGTGCTTTCCGAAAAATTGGTTATATTAAAGACTTATTTTCAGCGAATCTAGTTTGCTTGGTTTTAGGAGTCGTATATTTTTGTTTATTATGGAACATCCAGATAAGTGACTGATATATATATATATATATATATATATATATATATATATATATATTGTAGAGCTGATCGGTGGTATTATTTTTAATAAGGAATTTTGAGTTGATTGTAGTTTACTCAATGCATTATCGTACAGACCTCCCCATACTGTTATGCAGTATCTAATAACTGATTCAACCAGGGAGTTGTATAGTACTAAAAGATTTTTTTTGTTTAAGATCTCTCTGATAGGAGTAAAGTCCACTAAAGTGGTAAAATACAATACAATATAGTGGTAAAATATCATATAAAAATACGAAGCTATATAATAATGATGAAATAATACTACAGAATCATGCGACTCAGTTCAATTTCAATGGTGTTTGTGGAGCTGCTAAAGACATCAACCTGTTGATACTTATTTCCATTTCTGATCATTCGGGTGAGAGGAGAGAACAAACCATAATTTGTGGACTGAAACGGTATTTTAAATATTTCAGTACAACTCTGGTCTGTCTACTGACATTAATAGTAATTAAAGATAAAATCTCCTCACAGTTGATGCTGCCAGATAATATTTTTTTTACAAAACATACATCTATAATAATTCTTCTATTCTCTAAAGATAATAGGTTCATCTGTTCTCTAATGTTGTTGAATGAATATTCTCCCCTTCTTAGACCTAGCTTGTATGCACAAATCCTAGGGAAATTATTTGATGTAAGGCTCAATTATCCAAGGGAAGAACCATCAGACTAATTTTCAGAACTTGATTCACATTGATCAACTATTTTATCTGAACTTGTAGAAGGTAATGTTATATGAATATCATCATTTACAGCCATCAATCGACTAGTAGAAGGCACACTACAAGCCTCTCAAGATTCTTCATTTTGTCTTCCAAGTTTTCTTGTCCTTTTATATAATATTTACTCAGTGTATTTTTCCTCTCAAGCCTTGAGGATACCTTTCTCCTACGATCCATTATATTAATATGTACCTATAATAGATTAATGAATATACTACTATAAACATAATATTCAGAATCGAATAACCATACTATTGGAACAATCAAGTCAAGTCAAAAGATTACATTCAATAATTTGATATTTGTTTTACCAACCTTAAACTCAACTTCAATTTTTCGACTATGATATACACAACACTATAACTGATAAAATACCTCAAATGCTCACAAAAATGGTCAAACACAATAAGGATGTCGCTAATCTTTTTACATCGAACAAAGAAAAATTAGAAACTTGCACATTATGCAAAGTGATGTTAACCATTGTTGACAGATCACCAAATAATTCAAACAATGTTGCCAAAGCCAAACAGGACAACTACAGAAACCGAAATGTAATTGTGTTTGGGATTTGTGTATAATTTGTATCATTCTTGAGAATTTATATAAAGGGTATATTGCATTAATAATTTTTTGCTTGCGAAATGGTAACTTTCCAGAAATTTCTGAGATATATTTCCATTTTCTTCATAGTTATTTTCCAGGAGCAAAACAAACATTTTTAAAACAAAATATCAACTTTGAATTTTCAATGAACATTTTGATGAGTTTCGACGATTCTTATATATGAGAATATACCGTGTGTCCCAGCTAAAACTTGGCACCCCCCTAATCTCCGAACTCGTGAAAAAAATTGAAAATCGCTCAGACCTGTCGATTTTTATTTCAAGGGGGAACACTTTCACCAAATACATCATCATTGTGTTGTCAGCCCCAGCACCCCTACTTCAGAATTTTCAATGGGACTACTATACTTGTGATATATCATTTTGAAGGGAATTCAATCCCAAATACATCGGTGTACTGAAATTGAGAATCGATCAAGTGTTGTTGAAGTTTTAATGAAAACTAAGTTTTATCAAGATATTTTTATTTTTCATCGCCTAAAATGTTATCATCGTAAGAAAGGTTCACTGTGGGTACGCCACTGTATTGAAAAATAATATGCTGTCAGAAATAATAGTTTAGAAGGTGAGGCAGACGTTTTTATGAAAAAAAAATTGTCGCCATGTGTTTTTCTATACGCATATCTTTGTTTACGCCTTGGTATATTGGCACATTCGAGTCACTTCATTCAACAATTTGAAAACTTTCGAAAATGGTTTATAATACTATGCAAGAGAGAATATCCATTGTAGCTTCGTATTTTGAAAATGGTCGATGTGCTAGGCTCGAATTTTCACTTATAATACCACAAGAGCTTCAAAATTATCGGGTATTTCCCGATAGGTTCGTTGCAAACAAATTAAGGAGTCAAGTTTTTCAGGTTAAAATCACGAGCGCGAAGCGCGAGGATTTCAAATCGACTTTTTGTTGAAAGGAATTGAGGGAAATCCAGATAATTGAAGCTCTTATTCGGATATTTTTCCGTCCCAAAAGTAGTAAATTGGTTCCAAACTGTTTTGCCTTCTCCTATTAATGGGAACATTTCCTTTGACTTTTTATCGATGGTGGAAAAGAGAACAAACTCCAAATCGACTCATTTTCATGCAAAATCTCCAATTGTCACAATTGAATTTCAACCTGTCAGTTTGAAGTGTGGTTAATTTGACTGGATCATGTTTTGTTTTTTATATATAGCAACTACCAGAGAAAATTTTCAAAAAATTATCACTTATAATACCACAAGAGCTTCAAATTATCGGGTATTTCCCGATAGGTTCGTTGCAAACAAATTAAGGAGTCAATTTTTTCAGGTTAAAAACCCGAGCGAAGCGCGAGTGATTTCCCTAAATTGACGCTATTGTTGCAGAATTCTGAGGAAATAGAATAATTGAAGCTCTTTATTCGGGATATTTTCCGTCCCAAAAGTAGTAAATTGGTTCCAAACTGTTTTTTTTGCCTTCTCGTATTAATGGGAACATTTCCTTTGACTTTTTATCGATGGTGGACAGAGAACAAACTCCAAATCGACTCATTTTCATGCAAAATCTCCAATTGTCTTGAATTCCAACCTGTCAGTTTGAAGTGTGGTTAATTTGACTGGATCATGTTTTGTTTTTTATATATAGCAACTACCAGAGAAAATTTTCAAAAAATTATCAGTATAATACCATGTAGGTTGTACCACGTGACGTCGAATGGTGCAATTCTATTGGTCGATATTTGGGTCGGAAAAATAATCAGTATAATACCATGTAGGTTGTACCACGTGACGTCGAATGGTGCAATTCTATTGGTCGATATTTGGGTCGGAAAAATAATCAATGAAATTCATCCAGAAAAAACCACATCATATCAGTACGTGCTTCAATAGATGAATAAGTTCATGGAGTCGGGATCAGTGCTGAATAAAAAACATGAACGAGAGAAGCCTATGAGAAATGAAGGGGTCGCTGTTGCAGTTGTAGGACATGCAGTGATGGACAACATTCAATCTTTAAGACAACTTGAGACTATTTCTGGAGTTTCGAAAAACTAGCGTACATCGAATTCTAAAAGAAGCAAATTCCATCCTTATAAAATGCAGAATGTACAAGAATTAAATGAAGATGATCCTGACAGACGTACAGAGTTTTGTGAAATCATGAGTCAATTATTTATTGGTGATAATAATTACCTCTACATGTGTGCTTTTCTGACGAATCTTCTTTTATTCAAATGGACAACTGCAGATACTGGGTGACGTAAATCCCATTGGTACAGGAAACTTTATTCACAAACTCCCAGAAATTGAATGTTTGGGCTGGTATTCTGGGAACCATATTGTAGGTCCATATTTTATTGATGGTAACCTCAACGGACAAACGTATCTTGAACTTGCTGATACACTGTAGAACCCCAGAATCACTCAGTTACTTGAAGACGATGATAGGCTATTGAAGGTCCAGCACTTCCACATTTTGTTGCACCTGTACGTCAATTTTAGATGACAATTTCACGGAAATGGATTGGAAGGCGGGACCAATAAATTGAACTCCCGATTTATCACCATTGGACTTCTTTTTATAGGGTCATTTGAAATAAAGTTTATATTACACAGAACTTCTCTTCGATCTACGCAGGAGAATTTTGTGGGTGTCGTGCGTGACTCCAAAATGTTGAGCAAGGCAAGACATTTCGAAAATCGCTTATACTTCTGTATGGAACTGAATGGTTCACATTTTGAACCTTTCTTACGATATAACATTTTGGTGATGAAAAATAAAAAAAATCTTGATATAACTTGTTTTCATTAAAACTTCAACAACATTTTATCGATCCTCAATTTCAGTAACCAAAGATTTGGGTTGAATTCCTTCAACATGATTATCCAAGTACAGTAGTCCCAATAAAATTTGAGTAGGGTTCTGGGGCTGAGGGGTTGACAACCTGTGATGATTTTGAAAGTTTCCCCAAATGAAAATCACTTTGGCGCAATTTTCAGGTTGAATTTGGGGGGGGTGACAAGACACACATTATATCAAAAATAAGGGACATAAATGGGACAACCCATGGATAACCAGATGGAATTCCACTGGACATCCTCTGCGGGACATCCCTGAATGTCCAATCATGTCCTTTACCCGGTACATAAAAAAGGATATAGGACATCCCGTTTGTTAGGGAATGGCCGACTTCCGGTTTCCAGAATACCACCATTTTCAAATGGCACCCCTGTATGTTTGATGTTTTCGGTTCTCGGCCAAATTACATACACAGTGTTGCCAAATTTTCATTTCAATTAAAAAAAATATATTTTAATTTTTTTTTCCCAGGAGGTGGTCAGGTTAAAATCTATATAATTTATCAGTAACTCTAATAAAGTAATTTCATCGATAAGATTAAATAACAAATCCTACAGCAAAATTGAAATTTTCGAACGCATTTTTAACGAAAAATGTTTTTTTTAAATTTTCCTACCAGGGCACCTTGTTTCGATAGATAATTTAATTCCAATTCAACGTATAATTATGTACCACTTTATTTTTGTTTC
>JAFIRS010008610.1:0-15730 GCA_018342105.1 Gonioctena quinquepunctata | reverse complement strand
AATTGGGCCTTTCCCATTCCCAAAACGGACTCAATCCCCCCCGGAGGGGGCGCATCGGTGTCTCTAAAGAATTCGTAAATGAAATAAAACCGTAACGCCGCGTTATGACGAGGATAAGGCTGAGACCGCATATGCGTACATGCTGAACGGCATGATGGTCTCGGCGCTCCAGGACCCCATCTCTGGGGGACCCTATACCCATCACGCGGCTTCGGTGAAAAAAGGGGTTAAAAAACACCGCCTGGCAAGCCATGAGAACCCCTCGTCTCCGACTTGGTCCACCTGACCTAAGAAAAGAAAAGGTCACCTTTCGGAAAAAGCCGTGGTCTTCAATATGTTTGTAAAGATTCCTGCATCGGCTTTCCTTTTAAATCGATGCGTTTTTTGCGTTTTAGTGGACTCTCCTTCGAGCGGGCCCCCAACTGGGTGATAGGCGGATACCGCTCGGTGTCAACAAACCGAGTTCATCGGCCCCCGGATTGCTCCTTGGAAACGCCCTTTCCGGATCTCGGTCTTTGACCGGGAAAGGGGGGCCCCAAGCTCCTGATGACTTTACGGTCCACCCAGCACCATCCTGTTATGTATCATTATTACATTTTTAAATTTTTAATTTTTATTTTTATTTTTATTTTTAAATTTTTTATATTTTTTTAATTTTTTTAAATTTTTTTTATTATTATTATTTTTATTATTATTAATTTTTATTTTTAAATTTTTATTTTTATTATTATTATTATTATTATTATTATTATTATTATTATTATTATTTTATTTTTTTATTATTATTATTATTATTATTATTTTATTATTATTATTATTATTAATGGTGCCTTTAATGATCGAGATTTTTTAACGCGGGGGAAGCGAGGGGGTTAATTTCGAATCTTAACGATTTTTTTTATACGAGTTGATCACAATTTTTTTCCGTCGACCTCGTTTCTGAAGGAATTCTTGGTTAGAAAATATATATTCAACAAAATAAACGGTACAAATTCTACTAAACTTCAATGATCATTTGATTCATATTTGGTTACATTTATATTAACATTTGTAATGGTATAGTTGGTGAAATTGACAGAGAGAGAGCGCAGTTGAACTATCAGTCGTGTGATAATTTAAATTCAGGTTGATGTCGTTACCGCGAATATTTGTAACAGAACGTGCTTCGGCGCTGTACACCGTATCTAGTATACAAATTTGATATCTTGTATTTAGAAAAAATCGGCCCACATGATTCTCGAGTCTTAATATATCATCTATACATATATAATTACATGTCCTGACTGACTGACGATCAACGCCCAGACGAAACCGCTGGACCTAAAGAGCTGAAATTTTCCTATGATGACATAGATAACCATCCCTAAAGGGGTGGAAAGGGGTGAAAATGGGGGTGAAAGTGAAAATACCGTTAGTTTTGAAGTTAGTCATGGAAATTGGTATTTGAGCTTTACTTGTCAATTAAAAAAATGTATTTCAGGGATTTTGAAAACTCAGCCTTAAAGGGGATGAAATGAGGGTTGAAAGTTTGTATCCGTTAGTTTTCAAGTTGGGGTCATGAAAATTGGCATTTGAGAACTTTGTCACAAATAGAGAAATATGTGTTTCAATGTGTTTGGAAATTCAACCCCTGAAGGGTTGAAATGGGAGGGGGTTAAATGGCTATTTGAGGTTTTTGTTACAAATAAAGAAATACATGTTTGGGTGTTTTCAGAAATTAACCCCTAAAGGGGTGAAAATGTTTATGGGGGTTTCATTAGTTTTCAAGTTAGGGTCATGAAAGTTGGTATCTTGGCTTTCTGTTACAAATATACAAATTGTGTTCAACCTAATTCAGTATTATTCTCGCTATCCCAAACGAGATATCGGAATAACGGTATAACTGGAAAAGGGATAACGGGAATCGAGATAACCGGAAACGGGAATGGGGATAACGGGAAGCGGGCATAGCTACAAGCATGAGCTACATGGAACAACACAAAGAAAAACATAGGAACAAATACAAGTTCCACGCGGACGAAGTCGCAGGTATTCTGAATATAAATCTCAGAGGTCTAAATTCTAACTCATTTTCCACGATCCAACGACGGACGGGAGATAGTTGTTTAAAATTGAACAGTGGACCTGCTTGCAACAAAGAAGTGGAAATGAACTATTTAAAATATTTGTTATTTCGTGTTTAATATGGTATACTGTTGTTGAGAGAAAATCGATTCTTTGGTAAAATTGATATGACCCGGGTAGTTGTAGAATAAAAAACCGCACAACTGACTAGCCTTTGATACGAACCGGCCCTGCATACTTTATTTTTCTTGGTTGATACGTTACCAAGTTTATGAAGGGCTATACTGGGTGTGAATAACTTATAAAAACTCACTGGCGATTTTTATCGAGCGGCAGATAAATATAGTCCTCCCAACATATAGATGTTATAATTTTTTTTAGAGAGCTGGAATTGTTCAATTTATGTACCTCGCCTCTCTAGTTAAGGATACTATGCAAATAACTAAAGCACTTATAAAAACAAACAAACTATATTAATACAAAAAATTACTTCATTACAACAAATACCCACTGTATGGTATGACCATTTTGATCAATACAAATTAAGTACTTCCATAGTACTAAATACATGTTCCAAAAATATCATTCCAAATCAATTGTGAGAAAGTTTTACAATTTAAGTCAAATATACATACTATGGAACAAAATATCTGAAACTCTTTGATTTGTTTGAAAATATGAACAAGATGTTCATAAAATCAGATGTGGAATCATCTGCGACTGAAAGATGAACTTTAGTCACTATCTTCCATCGTTCAAGATAACCTCTTGTGGGGTATTCATGTTGAAAAGGAAAAATTCTCAATTGAATATTAAAGAGATAGAAAGATTTTTTGTGAATTAAAAAAATCCAGGATAAACATTAATTAATTTTTTGTGAATATCTAACAGAAAACAACTACTTCCCCAGCTAAAGCCACGCTGGACATTGAACTACATCTAATAGATATTCTGAAAGGACCCTAACTCAAAAGAAAAAATCTGAAATTAAAAATTGTCATTTTTATTCAGAAAGGTATTTGATTTTCCATTCTAGATATAGATTCGCATTACAACAATAACTTAAAATATTGCGGAATTCAATCCGTCATGATGAACGTCTAGTTTTTATTTATAATACAGATAACTGGAGATTCCATAGAGTAGTTCAAAAGTCAAGGCTAATTTCATTTATGTTTCGAAAAAAATTACGAATTGCCATACTCAAATGAGTCAATTAAAATTTCACATAAAATATTTTTACTTCGGATAGAGATTTCGTAAAAAATCGAAAAATGCGATTTAGTTTAATAATAGTTGGAATAGATTCAATATGCCGAATTAAAACAAACAACAAATTATAGCTTACCAATTTTTTCTCTGTTACAGTTGAGGGTTCACACACACTTTCAATCGGATTCTAAATTTATGATTATTAATTATCAATTTCTTTTCAGTCTTCTCAGTTATTATTAAGTATTACTTTTAGTAATTGAATACCGACTTTCTTCTAACGCGCAATTTCTAGATAAAACATTTTCCGTTCCGCTAATTTTCTAACACTGTTAAGTAAACATTTTAATTATTTCTATTTGATCGCTAAGACTCAATATCTCTCTAACTACATCAAGTATTGAAAGTTGAACATCCAATTTCAATCAAAGGCTGTGAATGACTGTTAAGACTTTAATGAGAGCGAATTATTAAATTTCTGGCCTTTTATATTAATTCTAGTTGATGACGTCCCACGCGCCATTTACTATTCGTGGTCCCCCCGGGCCATTTGTCCACCGACATAATAGTTCGTGATGACAGTTTTTATTATTATTCATGATATTTGATTATAGAACCCACGGTTTAGGTAAGGGTAAAAAACCAAGAGTTGTTTTTGTTTGGGTTATTTCATCATCCTAATTTATTACGTCCTATGATATGTTTATAAGCCGTTTATATAGGGTTGAAACCCATTGGAATCATTAATTCTTTCTCAGCTGGGGTGTTAGAGTGCATTCTGTGTTTAATGATCGTTTTTATGCATTGAAATGCGTCTTTTTCAATTCGTAGCGGGAGCCTTCTACTTATTTGGTTTTTGTTGGTTTTTCCAATGAATAACTTACTAATTGTTCGAAAATATGTATACTTAAACCTTAATGAAAATACTTTGACATTGTTACATCAACAATGACATTAATTCCATTCTTTCTCAAAATAACACATACAAGATGTTCTAACGTATGATGATGAAAATATAAACACAAATCCAACACTCCCCCTTAATCATACGTTCTCAAACCCATCATTTGTACAAATTTTTGGTGTTTTGGACCATTCAAAGCTTTTGTCAATATATCTGCAATCATGTCATCTGTAGTTTTGTAGTTGACAGATATATTTCCTTCTTCAATGGTTTGCCGAACAAAATGGTGTCTAATGTCTATATGTTTTGTTCTTCGATGATAAATGGGATTCCTGGTTAATTTTGCAGCTCCTTGATTATCGTTGAACAAAACAACTGCTTCATCTCTCCCAAAAAGTTCTTGCAGAAGTCCTCTCATAAATATTGCTTCCTTAGACCCCTCTGTGATTGCCATGTATTCGGCCTCTGTACTGGATAATGCCACAGTCCTTTGCTTTCTTGATTCCCAAGAAACTGCTGCACCTCCTAGTAAAAATACGAATCCAGTGTATGATTTTCTGTCATTTTCATCATTTGCCCAGTCTGCATCCACAAATCCTTCTATATCATCTCCTGTCTTCTTAAATGTCAGACAATAATTGGCCGTACCTCTCAGATATCTCAAAACTCGTTTTGCTGCTCTGCAGTGTATTTCATCATAATTATTGTTAAATTGGCTGAGTACACTACATGCATGAGTTATATCAGGTCTAGTTCCCACAGACAAATACATTAAGGATCCAATTAGTTGTTGATAAGGAATCTTCTCCATTATTTCTTCATCTTGTTCATTTGGCTTCATCAATTTTTGATTCACATCCAATGGAGTATTAACAGGATTTGAATTATCCATATTGAATTTTTGTAATAGATCTTCCAAATACTGTTGCTGGTCCAAATAAATTGTATGGTTCGTTCTATCTCTTCTTATTCTTAAACCAATACAAAACTTGGCTTCCCCAAATCTTTCATCTGGAATTCCTTCATCAAATTATCTTTTAGTTCCTTTTTCTTTTCGTCATTATTGGAAAAAATCAAGAAATCATACACCCAAATTGCTATCATCACAATATTGTAACGAACCTAGGCCGGACCTGTCGCCTCACACGTTGCCGTCGACAACGATGAGATCATCCCCGGAGATATTCGAGAACCATCCAGTCGCTCTGCCGCGAAAAACAACGGTCAATATTGGAAGCAATTGGAACATGCTAGGCGCCAACCGTCCGAATTCGAAACATCGAGAATGCTGTATCGGAGATAAATAGACAGCCCCCAAGAGGGAGTGGACAGTCTGAACGAGCCCATACCATCGAGCTATACAGTGGCGTAGTAATATAAATTAAGTTGTAGATTAAGTGTTAAATAAATTAGTTAAACCAAGTTAAGTTTATTTACGTTACAATTGGTGTCGGAAGTGAGATTTTGAAAATAAACAAGTGATCGTGGAGTGGATAGTCAGAAAATAAATTGATAGACCTTTTGTACGCCCAAAATAGACAGTGGCGGTTTTCCGAAGTGGACAATTGTGCGTGGGAATATAAACTGATACACTGTTCGCGTGAAACAGAAAATAGACAGTGGCCCGGTTTTCGCGAAGTGGACAATTGTGCGTGGGAATATAAACTGATACACTCTTCGCGTGAAACAGACAATAGACTGGTGGCCCGTGGAAAAGAATTCGCGAAGTGAATTTTTAACAAACTGATAAACTTTTCGTGTGAAACAGACTGATACCTCGTCAAAGACAAAATGTGTTCAAGAAAAGTGCGCCTTGCGGATTTGAAGGTAGCGGAATTGAAACAGGAATTGGAGGAAAGGGAACTGGAAACAACGGGTAAAAGCAAGTACTCCAGGAAAGACTTGCAGAAGGACTTATACAAGAAGGTGAGGACCCCGAAACATTTTATTCGAAGTTCCGGAGGTGATTTGAGTCCGATAATAGAATCCTTGAAAGAAGAGCTGCAACAAAATTCGAGGACTTTGGAAGAAAATTCAAGAAGCTTGGAAGAAAATGCTAGAAATCTGGAAGAGAAGCTTGAAGAAATTTTAGAAATCTGGAAAGAAGCTTCAAGAAAATTCTATAAATCTGGAAGAGAAGCTTTCTAGAAATCTGGAAGAAAGCTTCGAGAAAATGCAAAAGCCTGGAAGAGAAGTTCCTGGAAAACACAGAAGGCCTAAAAAGAATGTGTGGTGTGGCTAATTTTCTAGAAGAAAGAATGGGAACCGTTGAGACAGAGATAGATAAAATTAGGGAGCAAATGAACACGGAGGTAGATAAAATGAAGGAAACGATCAGTAAGCTGGAAAAACGAATTAATAGTGCGCCCTCCACAGAGATGGTTAACGAAAATGCAATGCTGGACTTGAGTTTGAACTTGGATAAAGTTCAAGAGGGTATAAAAGATGTCAAGGTCATTTCTGAAATAGGGAAGCTTTCCATGAAGCCGCCTCAATTCGACGGAAAAACTCCATGGGAAAATTACGCCGACAGTTTGAAGCAGCGGCCAAAGCAAATGGATGGAATGCAGGGGAAAGAGCTGTAGCACTAACACTTGCATTACGTGGAGAAGCGACGAATATTCTACAAACTCTTACCGCCCAAGAACAGGAGGACTATGATCAGCTGATTAAACATCTAGAATTACGATATGGCCAGGCCCATTTGGAACACGTATACCACTCCCAACTGAAAAATCGCTGCCAAAAATCGGGCGAATCCTTACAAGAATTCGAAACTGACATTGCACGCTTGGTTCGTCTCGCATATCCAGCCACACCAGAAAATGTAATGGAGCGACTAGCGGTTCAGGCATTCTTGGATGGACTCCGTGACCAAGAAACCAGACAAGCGTTGACACTAGCTCGTCCAACACATCTCGTAGACGCACTGGCACGCGCTTTGGAATTTGAGGCAGCAAAGCAATCCTGCAAAAGCCAGAGTAAAGTCCGAATGATTGAGGAAGACTCACAGGAGCCTGCTAATTTGGAAGCTGCCATAAGGAAAGTGACGAAGGAAGTGTTGCCTGAGAAAAGACAGATAAGATGCCGGAATTGTGGCAGAATTGGACATGTGCGTAGCAAATGTCCAACATTCATCGACCCCGATGCAGGAAAACTAAAGAAGGTCGACGAGAAGGGGCAATCGTCAGCATGTGTCCGGCAAGCCCCGGTTAACAACGCATATGTCGCTATCCTTCAACGACAGAACAAAGGTGTCTTCGTAGACGGTCTTATCAATAACGAGCCTTGCACCATGCTGCTAGATACAGGTGCGACTAGGACAATTCTCGGGCCTTCCTTTGCCAGAACACCGGAACGGATTGAACCGACAACTTGGAAGCTACACAGCACAGGGAGCCAGCTACTGATATGGCGAGCTACCGATTGAAATAATTTTGGGCAGCACTAAAATGAGAACATCAGGCACTTTAGCGGACATCGAAGACGATGCAATCATCGGAATGGACATCATGAATTCCAGGGGGTTTGAATTGGATTTCAAAGACGGCGTCCTACGTGTCACGGAGAAGAGCTGGTGCTTCATGGGAGGAGTGAGGAGTTGATCCGTGTGCTGTTGGCTGAAGATGTAAGCGTACCTGAGAGGGCTGAAACCATTCTGGAGGCTCGCCTGGACGGGAGTGCGAGCAGTGGAAACTTCATGATGAGAAAATTGGACGAGGGATTGCACTAGGGAAGACCTTGTTGCGTGCTGACAAATTTGTGCCGGTAAGGGTCATGAATGTCAATTATTTCCCAGTGACCTTGAAGAAAGGAACAATATTGGGGCACTGCTCGTCAGTTTCCTCAGTGATCCGGGTGTACGAGGTACGATTAGCCAACCCAACAACTTACAGAACTAGAAAAATTGGTTGCCATCTCTTCCAAAGACATAAAACCAGCTCAACAGCCCAAACTAAGAGATTTAGTCAAAAGTACCAAGACATCTTCGATACCGGACAAGGAAAAGGGGTCGAACTAATGTGGTCCAGCACAAGATTGATACTGGGGTGCCCGACCGATCCGGCAATCAGCAAGAAGACTTCCTCTTGCCAAGAAGGAAGAGGCTGACAAAATAGTCACGATATGGGAAAAGAAGGAGTTATCGAACCATCTGACAGTCCCTGGTCCTCTCCAGTCGTACTGGTGAAGAAAAAGGATGGATCGACACGCTTTTGTGTAGACTATCGCCAACTTAATAATGTCACGAAGAAGGACAGTTACCCTCTCCCGAGAATAGATGACACCCTAGACACGTTGGCTGGTTCCACGATTTTCTCGACCCTTGATCTGAAGAGTGGATACTGGCAAGTAGAACTCGCTCCAGGAAGATCGAGAAAAGACTGCTTTTACCATCAGCTCAGGATTTGGCAGTTCACCGTTATGCCATTCGGCTCTGTGATGCTCCCGCCACATTCGAAAGATTGATGGAGACAGTGCTGAAAGGACTCTCATGGAACACGTGTCTAGTGTATCTCGACGACATAATTGTGGTCGGCAGATCGTTTGAGGACCACGTGAAAACTTGGAGGAAGTATTCCTGCGACTGAGGAACTCCGGTTAAAGCTGAGCCCTAAAATGCCATCTGTTCCAAAAGAAGTACGATACCTCGGCCACGTTGTCTCTGGGGAAGGAGTAGCAGTGGATGACCAGAAGATCAAAGCTGTTAAGGATTGGCCCATCCCAAAAGACATTCACCAACTTCGAAGTTTCCTTGGTTTATGCACATACTATCGCCGATATGTGCTGGGATTCGCCAACATCGCTAAACCACTGACCAGGCTCACGGAGGCTAAACAAAGTTCCAGTGGTCCGAAGAATGTCAAGACTCATTCAGGAAGCTGAAAGAAGCTTTGATCAACGCACCTGTACTGAGCTATCCCTACCCAAAGGGAAATTCATTTTGGATACGGACGCCAGAACGTGGGACTTGGAGCTGTCCTATCTCAGATCCAGGAGGGACAGGAGAAGGTCATTGGTTATTTCAGCAAGACGCTTAGCAAACCAGAGCGCAATTACTGTGTCACCAGGCGGAGCTGTTAGCTGTTGTAAAGGGAGTGGAGCACTTCTACAAGTACGTGTATGGAAGAAGATTCCTGTTGAGAACGGCCATGCAGCTCTCAAATGGCTCTTACAGTTCAAAATCCTGAGGTCAAGTAGCACGTTGGATCGAGAGACTCCAAGAATTCGATTTCGAGATCGAACATCGAGCCGGAACTAGCCATAAGAATGCAGATGCCTTGTCGCGAAGACCATGTCCAGATGATTGCTCCTCATTGCCGACGAGCAGAAGAAAGAAAGCAACACTTTGTAGAACCCCGGCAATGGATGACAACTGGAATGACAGCAAGATCCAGAAAGACCGAAGAGAGGCCCGACCTTGGCTTAGTCGTCAGCTGGAAGAAGGGCAATCGAAGACCATCATGGCAGAAGTCGCAGGTTACTCGCCGGCTGTTAAGTCCTTGGGCACAATGGAACTCTCTTATTCTGGACAATGGGATCCTGAAACGTGTGTTGGAGGCCGATATTGGTGGGGAAGACAGACGCCAAATAATTGTTCCCAGGAACAGAAGAGAGGAAGTGCTGCGGAAATCCATGATGGAGTCGCCGGAGGGCATCTGGGAGTGACGAAGACCCTGCAGAAAGTGAGGCAATGGTTTTACTGGGCCAATTGTCAAGCTGACGTCAGGACTGGTGCAGAAAGTGCGCTGTATGCGCTGCACAATGGACCTCGAATACGACCCAAGGCCCCGATGCGTCCAGTACAACGTAGGCAGCCCGTTCGAGAGAATCGCCATTGACATCGCCGGCCCGTTTCCCGTATCCGACCACGGGAATGAATACATCCTTGTGGCAATGGACTACTTCGGTAAGTGGGCGGAAGCCTATGCCCTGCTCCAACCAGGAAGCCATCACCGTCGCCGACGTCTTGGTGAAAGAATGGATATGTCGATTCGGTATTCCAATGGAGCTGCACTCGGATCAGGCAGAAATTTCGAACCCAACCTTTTCCAAGAAATATGTCTACTGCTGAACATCCCAAGACAAGAACCACGGCCCTACATCCGCAGTCTGATGGAATGGTGGAACGGATGAACAGGACGATCAACCGCCACTTGTCCAAGGTTGTCTCTGACCATCAAAGAGACTGGGACCAGTATCTTCATTTGTTCCTGATGGCCTATCGATCCGCAGTACACGAGTCAACCGGTCAAACTCCTGCCAGTATTATAATGGGCCGAGAACTGCGACTGCCTTGTGACTTGAAGTTTGGGATACCGCCAGGACAAGACACTGCGGAGAGGACTACGTCAGCAAACTTCGGCAGAGAATGGACGACATCCACGAACGAGTCGGTTGAACATCCAGAGTGCCAGCGATAAAATGAAGAAGACCTATGACATCAAGGCCGACGCTGGAGGATTTAAGGTTGATGACCTGGTTTGGCTGTACAACCCCAAACGTCGTCGTGGACTATCACAAAGTTGCGGAACTCGTGGAAGGCCCGTATAAAATCGTGAAAAGGATAAACGACCTTGTGTACCGAATCCATAAGCCACCCCGAGGAAACCAAGGGTCGTCCATTTCAACAGGTTGGCCCTTACGCTGGAAACCATGACCAAGTTCGCACCCTCAAGCCACCGGAGGATGATATGACGTTCGAGAAGTTTATGTCCTTGTATTCAAACGGGCAGAAAGTTCTACATGGGGTTACTAGAGAGGGTCACGAGACCTTTTCGAGGTGCCTGCTGACTACGCACTAGCGCACTGTGTGGCAGAAGATCTTCGAATGTCCAGGGGCATCGCCGTAGTGTTCTCAAAAATTTGGTCAACTCCAAACACTGCGGGCAGAATCCAAAGTTGGTGGGGTGCTACAGTTGAAGAAAGGTCAGAGAAACATCTACTACCTAGTCACCAAGAGGCATTCCCAAGATAAACCGTCCTATGAAGATGTCTGGAAGAGTCTCACCAAACTAAGAGATACTATGGTGGACCAGAATCTGGTGGATCTAGCAATTCCAAAATTATCCTGTGGTATTGATGGGTTGGACTGGAGAGTCATAAGAAGTATGCTGGAGGCGATATTCAGATCCAGGGCGTCAAGATTTTGGTTTCAACCCCTTCCACGACCGATCATGAAGACCGTGGAGTGTTACTTCCATCGAACTTCACGGTGCAGATATGGGGAGTCATGCAGATATCGTCACACTCCAAGGATGAAATTCGGGACGAAATGTCTTTAAGAAGGGGCAATGTAACGAACCTAGGCCGGACCTGTCGCCTCACGTTGCCGTCGACAACGATGAGATCATCCCCGGAGATATTCGAGAACCATCCAGTCGCTCTGCCGCGAAAAACAACGGTCAATATTGGAAGCAATTGGAACATGCTAGGCGCCAACCGTCCGAATTCGAAACATCGAGAATGCTGTATCGGAGATAAATAGACAGCCCCCAAGAGGGAGTGGACAGTCTGAACGAGCCCATACCATCGAGCTATACAGTGGCGTAGTAATATAAATTAAGTTGTAGATTAAGTGTTAAATAAATTAGTTAAACCAAGTTAAGTTTATTTACGTTACAATATAATTAACACCTATATTGTAATAAATGCAGGGTTCTTGATTTGTTTGTTTCATTCCCAATTTCAATAAGGTAGAATGTAACTTTTTATTCCAGCTCCTTGATGCTTGTTTGAGTCCGTAAATCGCCTCTTTTAACAGACAAACTTTGCCCATATCGGTTTCCACGTCAAATAATTCGGGCTGTTCCATAAAAACCTCTTCTTTTAATTCTCCGTTCAAGAAAGCCGTTGTCACATCCATGTGATCAATATCTAAATCATTTCCAGCAGCAATTGCGAATAAAATTCTCATAGACGAATGTCTCACCACTGGAGCAAAAGTCTCTGTATAATCAATACCATATTCTTGTGTATAGCCCTTCGCTACAAGTCTTGCTTTGTGAGTTATTCTTCCATCTGCTCCCGATTTCAATTTGAAGACCCATTTATTTTTAACTATTTTCTTATTTTCTGGTCTATCCACCAGTATCCACGTTTTGTTATGAATCAGTGATTCATATTCTCTCTTCATTGCTTCAAACCAATTATTATTTTCTGGAATAGAAAGCGCCTCTTCTACTGATTTTGGCTCGTCTAAATTTGTACACTCTATATGATATAGATACATATCTGAAGACCATTTTCTTGGTTTTGGAAGTCTTTCGGATCTCCTACTGGAAAGATCTACAGTTTTACTGATACTTTGTATAGTTTCGTCTTGACTCTCCTCTTCATTGTCATCTGATACCTGTATTTCTGTTTGAACTGCTTCTTCTTTCTGTCGATTGTCATTTGGAGATTCAATTATACGTATTTCTTCTTCATTCTCACTCCCAACATTACTTCTTCGTCTTCTCCTGTATTCTCCCTTCCTTGTTTTAATATTACTTTTAGCCTTTGGTATTTTCACAATACCCAGTGAAAATATACTCTTTAGATTTCGCATCCCACTTCGTACGTTTTGCTTTTGGAATTCGGGCTAGAGCTCGACATCCAAAAACTCTCAAATGTGAAAGATCAACTTTTCGACCCGTCCACGCCTCTTCTGGGGTCATATTTCCAACTGCTTTCGTAGGCGAACGATTTTCAAGATATGTAGCCGTATTTAACGCTTCTCCCCAAGATGTCCAAGCCTTCGATGCCGTAAACGATGACACATTCTGGTTGAAGTTGTCAAATTCAACTGGTGTACGTTTTTGTTGAACAAAGTCGATTGATTCAATTTGAATATCCCGGATTCAGCTGAACCACTTATCAGTATATCACCCTTTATTTCAGAATTATTTTCTTCCAGTATTTGACAGCCTTCTTTGGAGAAAATTACTATTAGGCCTTTTTCTACCAATTTGTTCACTGATAATAAATTTGTCGAAAGTCCAGGAACGTACATGACATCTCCTATTGTCACTTCTTGAGAATCAATCTCTATCTTCACTTTACCACTTCCCTCAGCTCGAAGCTTGTTATTGTTTGCAACAGTTATCTCTTGATTGTGACCTCTCCAGTTCTCCAACCAATCTTTATTCATTGTCATGTGCGAAGAAGCTCCAGAGTCGATAATCCATTCTGTGTCTGTTACACTAGTTGCTAAAGCTGCATACAACACTGGAAATTTCTTCTGTTGTTTGTTTGAACTTCTTTCTTTGGAGTGCTCTCCTTTTTCGCTTTTACCTTTCACCTGCTTGTTTTTAAAGCACTGAAAAGATTTGTGACCCATCTTGTTGCAACGGAAACAAATGACATTGGAACTTTTCTTCTTATCTTTTGAAGTGGACAAGAAAACATTATCCGTAGCCTCAGTACATTGTCTTGATTCTTGTTGAATCAAAATATTTCGTACATAGTTGCTAGATATTTTAGCATTGGAACTTTCCATAGCCATGATCATAGGATCATATTCTTCCCCCCAAGCCATTTAGCATTATGACACCAATGAGATCATCTTCAATACCAGCTCCTATAGCATCTAACTTTTGAGTGATCGACAATATGTCATTCAAATACTCTTCCATCGTTGAATTTCCATTTTGTTTCAATCGAAATAGTCGCCTCAACAAACTGAGTCTTCTAGACAGACCTTTGTCTTCATAAGTGTTTTCTAACTTTTCCCACACTTCTTTCGAAGAATTACAGCTTCTTACTATTGGGTAAAGTGACTCAGCTATCATCAAACATATTTTCGACTTTGCTTTCGAATCTCTTCTAGGGTCTATTTCATCTCCTTTAACTACCGCCCATAATTCTTCGCCTACCAGGAACATTTCCATACCAAATTTCCAAGTACTGTAATTATTTCTTCCTTCTAACTTTTTTATTGTCGGTAATGAACCCAAACCACTAGTTTGCACCAGAACTTGGGATCCTGCAGTCCTACTGCTCGACTCCCCATTACCAAGCATAGTTACTCAACCTCAGAAATAATTTCAACTATCTTCTGAACTTTACTGTTATTGGCTTTATTGGCGTCCTGGGCCCATAACCTGTTGGTTTTTCTAATGAATAACTTACTAATTGTTCGAAAATATGTATAAACTTTAATGAAAATACTTTGACATTGTTACATCAACAATGACATTAATTCTATTCTTTCTCAAAATAACACATACAAGATGTTCTAACGTATGATGATGAAAATATAAACACAAATCCAACAGTTTTTAATGGCTGTAATAAATTTGAGATTTTATGTCTGTATTATCTGAAAAAAATGACTTCCACACGCAACCACTTTTCGTAAGTGTTGACAGTTTAACTTCCTGGATATCATTTTTTTCTTTGGCTGGCATTTTTATTTCTTCATGATGTGCTTGCAAGCTATAAATGGAAGCGATTAGTTTAGATGCATTTTTTCAACCTTCTCAGAATAGATTATCCCTTCATCCAGATCAGTTCATTTGTGTGTATGTGCATTAAAAGTGAGTTAATTTTTTAGTAGAAAAGCAAGTAATTCTTTTAATTTTCACTTCTCCATCCGGAAAGTTTTTGAATTTAAAATAGATTTATATTTGACTTTTGGATGGATTTATAAAAACTCAATAATTGTTTCTCGACAAAGAGAAACCACAAGCCAATTATCGAAGCAACTTCTTGAAAAGGAGAAAACATGGAGCAATTCTTCATTGTAGCCATAGAGGTAACAAGTCAATTTGGAGGAGGAATTCTACCCAGGGGAAATACTCAGTGGTAATCAAGGAATTGGTGGACATAGGAAAACCAAACACGCCGACGACAAAATTACTAAATCATCGAAATTAAAGGAGATTTACTTTTCATGAACAGTTACACATTCACGGAAAATAACGTTATTTCACCTCTTTTTCTTTTATAGTTCAGCTATCATAGTTTTCGTCACCTCTTCAAGATACCACTTTGAGCCATTATCACTGAACTTCCCTTCAAGAGAACGTTTCGAACCACCATAATTCTCAAGGGCGAGCCATCGTCATTCAATCTTTTTGCAAAAATTATTTGAGCTGAATGACATTGTTGATTCGATATAGTGTGAAACTGGTTAACTTCGACCAGAGTCGATGAGACTCTTGCTTTGGTTGAACATCATTCTTCTATAACTAAAACTTCAATTAGAGTTATCGATAATCATATCAGAAGAAGCGGTATAGCTTTGGAGACAATTACATTTTCTATAGAGGAAAGAAATTCACACTTAAATGGGAGAATATAAATTACGATGTCTCATTGGATTGATCAATAAGTAGAGGCATGTAGGGTTGGGGATGAAGCAGAAATCAGTTGTATTTTTGATAACTGAATTAGAACTGGGCAAATCACAAATTTGTTACATAGAGATCAAAAACTGTTCTTGAAAATTCGAATCATTTATTCAAATCCAGGTTTTTCGAAAATTTGAAGCATATACCTACTCATGGTTAGGGTTATGACGACATTATCAGGGGATTTCATCAAGAAGTTGAATGACAGGAAAATAGT
>JAFIRS010008609.1:0-15731 GCA_018342105.1 Gonioctena quinquepunctata | reverse complement strand
TTTACATGAACAGAATTAATTTGAAAACATGCGGAATCCTTTTTTATGTGGGATAGCAATGGAATCTTATAAATGATAAATAAATTTAAACATTTGTACTCAATTTTTTCTCTATAGGTACCTAGGTACGTAATAGAAAAAAAATGTTTTCTGAAAAAATATTTCAAGATACGCCATTGAAAAATTCTAAATTAATTTTTTTTTTGGTAAACGCTATCGAAAAAATTATTTTTGCTATGTGTTAGATATCTACTTTCAAAAAATTTCAATAGGTATAGGTCCGTTACTGAAAAATTCTGAACTTTTCAATAGTTTCTTTCTTAGCTAGGTACCTATACGCAATACAAAAATGAAAACTATTCCTGTGTGTTAGATATTAACTTTTTTTTTATTGGTGCCCCTTTTTACCCATTTAAAGCACGCCTCAGCGTGTTTAAATCGAACTTTAAAAAACGCGCGTTTTTTAAAGGTAACCATGACAACATCAACAAATCGAGAAACATGAAGTCTAAATGACAAATTTTTGATTATTGATCTGACAGGAGTACCTTGTAATGTCATATAAAATATTACTCACAATTCGTTCATTTATATGTGCTCCTCCATCCATTTGATGAACTTTTCATATTCTATTTTATATATATCACTGGATTTTCGCGGTATTAACCGCGATTCTGCCTCACTATTCAAAAAATCGATATTAGAATAATTCATTTTTGAGCTCTGGTGACAACAAATATTGATCTTTGGTAACAAATTGCAAATGAATGTTTTTCTCATTTCCATGACAACGAAATGTATACTGATGTCACATCACGAATTCAACCTTCTTGCATTATTAGTTCTTATTTCTATTTTTTGTAGTAATAATACCAGTATATATGATTTCAAACTACACCAATAAAAAAAAATAACGTAAAGTATTCGTGGATAACTGGTCTTAAAAACACTTGCTCTATTTCGAGCACTCCGGCTGCGCCGTCGTGCTCGAAAAATCGCGCGTGTTTTAAAGCCCTTTTTATCCACTTATACTTTAATATACTATTCCGTCATCGAAAAACCAAAACTTTTTTATTTATTAGTTATCATAAGGATTCGAACTTTGAAAAACCAACATTTCGAATGGAGGTAAAAAGAAATCTCAGAACAGTTCTGCTAATATTGATATTTTCTACAGCATAAAGCAGGCAAATGACATGAAAATCTATACCTGCTTCTGAGTATTACGAGTCTTTGAATTTGGAATGGAAAGTCGACATGACTTCTCTCACTCTGGATTATTGATTTTTTTCTTCTGTTTGCCTTTACAGAATTTGCAAATATTTTGGATTAATGATTTTTTCTTCTGTTTGCGTTTAGATAATTTTCAAATATTTTTTTGTTGCTGGTAAATACCGGTTACGTGTCTCTTATTTATTGGTTTTGTTTTAATCTAGACAGTTTCTCCATTGAAATGAATAATTATTTATAGATTTGTGTCTTCCAAATCATGTTTTGACTTTTGACCTATATTCTGATTATAAATTATTCTCATATAAATTTTTATTTATACATACATAGAGGGAAGAAAATTGCAAAAAAATGTAAAGCAAAGGAAAATTTGTTAAAACTAAAAAATTATATGTTCTTCCGTTGAAATACTATGTATAGAAATTGAACTCTCTTTACTTACAAAGAGAAGTTATTACTACAATTTGATGAAAGGGTATTATTTTAATAGCTAAATCAACTCTGGAAATATTAATTTGATATGCATATTGACATTCAATGAAAGGGCAGCCTAGTGAATTTGAAAGGAGTACCTACTTTCAGACTTGGAGAACTTAAACAGCATTGATGAGATCACAGAAACTCATGAACATTTTTTAAGAGTTTTGTACAGTTCAACCCAAATATTGATATTCTCCAATTCTCTTACCAGGCAAATGCTATATGGAAACTAAACCTGGTTGTGATGAATATTTTAGCAATTTGGAATGGAAAAGATTGCAAATATTGATTTGTGTCTGAAAAATGTGACATTTTTAAGAGGAAAACTTAGTTTCATTTATATATTACTGTTATGAATATTTTCATTTATACATGTACTTTATTTTATGTTGACTTGTTCTTTAGCTTTTAAAGCTTGCATATGCATCAATAAAATATCTATTTTAAGTTGCATATGTGTTTCATTTGAATCTTAGGCTGAAAATTATTCAGAAGAAATTAAAAGAAGGAATTATTTGAATTTTCTGTCTTTGTAGAATTGTAAATTGCAAGTCCTCTAAATGCTGATTTCAAAATTTTTGCTAGATATTTAAAATAAATGAGTGATGTGTATTCTGTTTATAACCTTTTATTAAACTTGCTTCGTTCGTATACCTGTGTCTTTTGGTTCAAAATTTTTCAAGCACTTGCTGGCATTCAGTTGAGCTGAAATTTGGAAGGTATTCATAATTCTGGGGACAATGCATTATGGAATTTTTGTTAGAGGAAAAAACCAAATGGCGACACCAAGATTGCAAACGAGTTTTGTAATTACGATCCAATTCTATTCTGAATTGGTATGTGGGGGTTTTCAGGGTCTGAGATTACGAATTCTTTGTCAAAATTCATAAAATCAAGATGGCGAACAAATTTTGTGATTATGGTCCTATTCTTTTGAAGGTATGTGAGAGTTTTTAAGATTCGGATATTATGATTACATTGTCAACATTCAAGATAAAGGATACTATATACAGTGCTAGTCAAAAGTCCCCTCCCCCCCTCGTATCTTTTGAACGGGTATACTTATAATAATGAAATTTGGAGGGTGGAAATAAACGGATGTAGGCTTCTCAACTGGTCATAACAGGTGACGCAATAGTCATAAATGACGTCACAAGGCCACTGTGACCAATAATTTTAAATGGGACCCTATGGCAAGTGACAGCTCGTTTGAAAGGTATTGACAATACCTATTCAGTCATACCAATTTTGTTTGGGTTTCAGCTGATTTTGATTGATAAATTGAAGAAATGCGAAAATTATAGTTTCGCATTTAATTAATAAAGATTTTAAAGTACGCCTCTGGTTAATTGTCAAAAAGGTTGACGTTTTTGAATTCTCTACTTGTCAAAAGTGTTTATACCTTGAAAATTTACCTAAGCTATTGTTTAACTAGACGTTTAAGTGTTTACATAGGCAAAATGGTACGTACTGTAGCCGACAAAGTAGCAGCTATCTTAATAATTGGTGAATGTAGAAACAATTTCCATGCAGCGGAACGACTGTTTAATGAGAGGTACCCCCATCGCCCTATATCGAGGGTTTATTTGAGGGAGCTTCTTCGGAAGTTCGAAGCATCAGGTAGTGTTCAAGATGCCAAACGATCTGGTCGACCAACAATTAGTGATGACAAAAAAATTGACATAATTGGAGAAATGGTAGTAAACCCTACTTCTTCCACAGCCCAAGTTGCGTCTATCTGTGAAGTCAGTCAAAGGACAGTACATAGGGTGTTGGCTAAAAACAAATTTCATCCATACAAATTAAAAATGGTGCACCAACTTTCAGATGATGACCCCGACCGAAGACTAGAATTCTGTGAAACTATGTCCAATAAAATGAACCAACAACCAGGCTACATACAGACAATTTGTTTTAGTGACGAAAGTACTTTCTTTCTCAATGGAAATGTTAACACTCAAAATGTGAGGTATTGGAGTGACACAAATCCTCACATCTTTCGTGAAAAACATACTCAATTTCCAGAAAAAGTAAATGTTTGGGCAGGTATTTTGAGAAACCACATAGTTGGGCCTCTTTTTCTCAATGCTAACTTAACCGGTGAATTGTATCTGGAGATGTTACAAAATGATATTGAGTCGTTAATTCTTGAAATTCTAGAAGATAATCCAGATGAATTCGACAACTTGGAAATAACGTTCCAACAAGATGGTGCTCCTGCACACTATTACGGTGCAGTAAGACGTTACCTAGATGAAGAATATCGTGGTAGATGGATTGGACGACGAGGTTCGATCGAATGGCCAGCTCGGTCACCGGACCTTACACCATTAGATTTTTTTCTATGGGGGTACTTGAAATCTAAGGTTTACGCCACAGCACCTGACAGTATTGCCATTCTGAAACAACGAATTGTTGAATAATGTAGGGCAATTTCCGCTGACACACTGGGACGAGTACGACAAGAGTTTAGCAATAGGATGCATTACTGCCAGGAAGTAGATGGAGCACATTTTGAACACTTATTATAAGAACTGGTTCTTAAATCTTTATTAATTAAATGCGAAACTATAATTTTCGTATTTCTTCAATTTATCAATCAAAATCAGCCGAAACCCAAACAAAATTGGTATGACTGAATAGGTATTTTCAATACCTTCCAAACGAGCTGTCACTTGCCATAGGGTCCCATTTAAAATTATTGGTCACAGTGGCCTTGTGACGTCATTTATGACTATTGCGTCACCTGTTATGACCAGTTGAGAAGCCTACATCCGTTTATTTCCACTCTCCAAATTTCATTATTATAAGTATACCCGTTCAAAAGATACGAGGGGGGGAGGGGACTTTTGACTAGCACTGTATACTGCTGCTTTAAGACCGAAAAATTTAGAATAAAATCTAAAGTACAAAAATAAAAAGCTTTTATTCAAATTCACTAAAAGGTAATTTTTTAGATGTGTAACGTGTGAACTGAAAACTTTGCGCGGCAAGCTCTTGAATCTATTACAGAATAACCTACGTCACATATCTAAAGATACTGTTTTCGAAATATTGCCCTTATTCTTTAGATTTTAATGTTGATGGTGGGAATGCTGTTTCCTTAATACTTGGATCCAAATATGAATCACACCAACATTGATTAAATCACATTTTCACAGTTTTTTATTATTCATGTCTCATTGATCTAAAACTGAAAATTAAAACCACAATAAAATAGCAGTATTTTTATTCTCCATGTTTTAGTTATCTAAAACTGAAAATTACAAACACTATTCATCGTTTTCTAGAATTGAAAATTATAACCAAGCTTCGTTAAATCTGTACAACTCGTCCAATGGAAAACCAACCAACATGCATTCATCTCCTTGACCACTAATAAACACTACAGCAGCCGTATTTCTCTTCATTGCTCAATATCAGCGATATTTACATTGTGCAGTATGTTTATGAATCATTGTAGCTAGAGTCTTCAGATTAGTTTGCTCCACAAACCTCCGAATACTTCTGCAATGGGCTAGTGCTACTCAAATGTCTGTCTATACACAATATTCTCCTAATTATTCTGAAACAAAAAAGACCTAATTTTTTTCAAGTTATACACATTTCAAATATCAATGCCAAAATGAAAAAACTTTCGCCAGTGAATGCTGACAATAAACCATCCATTTTGGTGAGACTTTGTAAACAATCAGTTCTATGAAACATCGGTTTATCAGTTACCAGCAAAATATAAGGTATAATTCGTTGGGCTCTTCTATTGATTTTACAAAATCCTATACCTACCTAGATCGTCACGTCACTGCATTATCGGGCATGTATTTCCAAATCTGCTTTTACACTTGGCTAGGTGATTTATTGTTTGGAGCACTGTTCTCAAGCTGTTTCACTTTCAAGGATGTAGGTATATCATTCAATTTCATCTCATAATTTTCATTAACTTCTCAACAACGATCAACATAACCAAACAATCATAGACAAGAGTTCTTGCAAACAATTCATCAAAATAAAATAGAAAACAGAACTTGAATAAAAAACGCTCCTGCCATCTATAAGCCAGTGACTCGAATCAATATAGTCAGGATACGAACCTTTTGAAGAAAAATCAATAACCCAATATAGCGGAGAGAACAACCATCATAGGATTCAAGCATTAAACGGCATTTACGAAGTTACATATTGACGGAAACACCCGAACGATCGTGCAAGCGTTGAACCCCTGTAACGTATATATATATATATATATATATATATATATATATATATATATATAATATATATATATATATATATATATATATATATATATATATATATATATATATATATATATATATAAATATATATATATATAAGTTTTGTTTAATTCTTGAATCCTTTTTCAGATATTCTCTTGGGAAGGTTTCCTTGGGTTTTGGATTCTATGGAAACAATGCTTCAGTAGTTCGTAGGAGAAGACGTTTCGTCCCTGGCCGGGGACATTTTCAATTCTTCATTTATTATTTTTTTTTTATAAAACATACATGTTTTCTTGAAACAAAATATTTTTCCGTAACATACATTGGGAAACAATACACACATATATATATATATATATATATATATATATATATATATATATATATATATAAATAGAACGTCTGTAAAGAGTGGCCGATGTAACGGGTTGATCTATTAAGTGTGAACACAAAAAGATTCCGACCGGTCACTAGGTCAATGGTTTGGTGGTATAAATGTACTAGAGTCTTCATTTTCTCAATTGGCGATGACAGGTCTATGAATATACCCGCGAAATACACCGGCAATATATTTTGGGAATTAAGCAAACCAGGCAATACAGATATATTCCTGTCACCTGTTCATTTGATCCAAGTCTTATAACATAATTAACATCTTACTTAAGTAAACCACATTAGATTTGGAACAGGAAACGATTTCATTATTACCTAATAGCAATTTTTGATATTGCCTTTCGAATTATTTAAAGATCTGATTCGTTGAATTTGTTTTCAAACAAGTTGGGATTGTAAATCTTGGCTCCAATATATGTATTCGTTTACCCTTTTGCCTTTTATTTCTCTCCAGCTGAACAGAACTTTGTATACTAAAGAACAAAAAAAAAATATACACAACGTGGAAAAACTGAGGGTCTATACTTTCAGGGGCCTTTCTATATAAGGCTGTGTGCCGAAAAAAAACAAGCTATCTTCTGAGACCAGATGGATTGCATATCCTCTACCAGCTCCTGGTAACTCAGGAGTGGAGCTGACTACCTAGATGATCACACAAAAAAAAAGGTTGAAAAAAAATTTTCATCGAGCAGAAATTTTATCAATCATATATGACCGGGGTTGGTTTGGTTACAACTAAATGAGTGAAGAATTTGATTAAAAAAGAAATATACAAATTTTCCTGTAACTTCTATCTTTGGTTTGTTAGTTCTCAAAATAAAAGATTTAGAAGTGGTCACCCTGTATAATTATATATTCGAGTATAATGTAATAGCTATTACATCACCAACACAGTTTCGGATACAAGCAATTTGACTACTGTCGCGTACTAAAATAAGAGAGAACAGAGATAAAATCCATAAACGTATCTATCGAGAAGAATATGTGATTTTAATTTTATTCGCTTGACAACAGTGAACTGAGTGGATGTGCTGTTATTTACTCATATTTCGTGTTACGTGGTCCGAAAAATAGGTATGTAGGGTAATAACAAATTATTCAAGAAAATACCATAAGTGATGCTCCTCGTCTTGATATGTTGAAAGAAAATCTTCATAGTATATGTCGTGCAGTGTACGTCAATAGCCTTGATCAATTGTAGTTTCGATATACAGTGCACCCATAAAATCATAAAGTCACCCCCCTCCCCACATACAGGGTGATTTACGTAGGCAGTTCATTGGAGATTTTTCAACAGTTGGATTAGAAACTTGAAAAATGGTATGCTGTCATGTTCGTTCTACATATTATAATTTAGTCCTACAGCTATTCAGGTTGTATCAAAAGTCGTTATCAACTTTCTTATTTCAAATAAACCTAAATTTTTCTGACAATTTTTTATTGGCCATCTTATTCTGAGTTCAGACAACCTGAGTCATGTTAATTTATTCATTGCAGTTTTTGACACATGTCCATTTTTCTGAGAAAAATTACCACCGTAGTAGTTTACGAAAAAATTGGTATCTCGCACACCGTTCAAAATTAGGAATCTTAATTTGTGAGGCAGTTAGTGGAAAGCCGAGGTTGACCCCTGATGTTCCATCGATGGCCCCATTTTGTATCGTATGGGTGCAAGCAATTTTCAAATGTCGCATAAAAAATTGTCAAAAACTATTTTTTTTTTCAAATGGCACCTGATATTTTTTTGACACCATTCGAAAAAACAAATGAATTTGAGGACAAGTTACTTGGGCACCTATAGGGACATAACTTCAACCCATATTGAGTTATTCAATGAAACTCAATAAATGCCTTATCTTGACAGGAGCTTTTGTTTCTCAAGTATGCCATGAATACAGAAGACAATGAAAGACAATTGTAATAATTCAATCGAAAATATGGATTCCTATTCAATGACACAACACAAATTATCAACAAACAAGAACAATGTTGACAGAACTATAACGTAAATGTTCAATATGACCACCATTTTGTTATCGTTTCAATATTTCATAAAAGCAAAAGGACTCCTTCAAACCTATTGTTATAATGAAATTGAAAAATATAAATTTTACTTTGCTATAAACAAAATTGGATTATGATCCCCACTTATCAACAAAAAGCATATTCCATTATAAAACCCCACATAGTATGAATAATGGAACACATTGATTATATTCCAGTTCCCATATTTGATGAATATCTCAACCCCTTGCATACCTGTGAATGACGAGTGTGCCATTTCATAACGAATTGGAATGGTTAAGAATCTGTTTTTTTTTTAACATGTTTTGTTCTTTATAAATCTCAACAAAATTTTGGGTAGCGCCGCCCGCTTAATTTCAGCGGACCTGCTCAGAAGAAAACTTTGTCAATTACCGAATGCAAAAAACATTTTACTCGACATTTGAATTATGAAGAATGTTGAACTGATTGTGTGGTGAATATACAAATTGTAGACTGCCTGAGATGTTCAATTTCAAAGTGAACAACTAACCTTGTCATATCCATTGGTGATAAAGTCAGAACTGGTTCACTCCATACTATGCTTTAAGGCACTTATCATTATTATCACAGTCACTTGTAAGAAACAAACGACACAAACAGTATTGGAAAAAAAAACATTCGCAATAGAATATTGTTTAAAAAAAATCGCGACCATTGTGGTGATTCAAAACACGTGAACTGAACACTGTTGCCAAGTAAGATTCTCGCATGCACGGTTTACAAAGCTGTCAAGGAACGGAAGTTTGTTAGAGTACTATTGTTTTCTGATTGGCTGATGAATGAAAACGCCCGCACAGTTGGTGACTCCAGAATCCAACCAGAATTGAAATAGACTACTTCATTCATATATGCGACGACTGATTCATTTTGTCTTCTACTCTTCAAAATACGCAAGGAGCCTTTCGGTGTTTAGTTTTAAGAGCCAGCATGAGACAAAGTCAATAATGTTCAAAGGAATTCTCCTGCACATCGCATACTGTTATCTGATTGGTTGCTGATTAGGATCTGTCATTCACCAGCCAATCAGAAAACACTAGTAGAATGTAACAAACTTTCGTTCGTTGACAGTTCTGTGAACCGTGCATGCGAGAATCTTGCTTGGCAACAGTATTCAGTTCACATGTTCTGAATGTCTGAATCACTAGAATGTTTTCCTTTTCAGTTCTGTTCGTGTCGTTTGTTTCTTACAAGTGACTGTGATAATTATGATAAATTCCTCAAAGCAGAGTATGGAGTCAACTGGTTCTGACTGTATCACCAGTTTGGATATCACAAGGTTAGTTGTTTTCTCACTTTGAAATTGAATATCTATCTCAGGAACCCTGAAATGTATACGTTTACCACACAATCAGTTCAACATTCTACATTATTCAAATGTCGAGTTGAACGTTTATTGCATTCGGCAATTGCCGAAGTTCTCCTCTGAGTAGGTCACCTGAAATTAGGCGGGTGGCGCTACCCAAATTTTTTTTTTTTTAGATTCTCAACCACTGTAATTCGTTATAACATGGCATTATACACTCGTCATTTACGGGAGTTCAAGAGGTTAGATTACATTCTGTGTATATATATATATATATATATATATATATATATATATATATATATATATAAAGTGAATTTCGAAAAGTTTGCACCGTATAATAGAAAAGTATTAGTTAGTATCTCATATATACCTTATGCGCCTTCCTCGTATTACTATAATAATATTTTGATGCAAAATTTGTTACAATTTATTATCTTTACTAGAATATCGACGTTTATTGAAAATAGTTTGAATTTTAACTAGTTCTTTGGCAAACATTTTATATTTTACTCTCTATGTATGTCCATGATAACTATTAGTATTATGATTTAATGGAATAAACTGATCAAATAAATTAATTAAATAATGCTACACAATTAAATAATACAATTCTGCAAATTTACGATCTCTTTTATCATTGTGTTACCTAGATTATAGAACAAACAGATACAGCGAGTCATTCATTAATTGTTCAATGTTGTGATTCCAACACGTTCCACCGATGCGGCTAGCAAGTAAAACAGAGATAGAAAATGAAATCCCGATTTTCGCGTACGCACGATTCGAAAGACCAGCTATTGGTGTGATGCCATGGGTGTAACATTCTCAAGGGCAGAAACATGCAAGAATAAAAATGAATATAAAAGCAGCTGAACATCATTAGGTAATAAGATGAATTATTGATGATTGATTCATATAGAATAACTAAAGTCGGTTTTTGAGATTGTTGAGATTTGTTGGTTGATAGGAAGATTTGTTCGTGATTGATTCAGGTGCAATAATGAATGGTGATTTTCGGGATTGTTTCATCAACGTGTAATGCAGATGAAATATTGAAAATTTTTCAAATAAGTTTTATTCATTACGGAACAATATCATTTTTGTATTTATACTCCGAACTCTTTTTTTGCGATTCGATTCCAAATTTTTGACAGTTTCGTAATGCAGTCTTATTTTGAAATAAAATTTCAAAATAAGTTTTATTAACTTCATTGCATGCCCATCAACTGGGTCATCCTCATACAGATGTGAACCAAAATAATCGAAAACATTGACGGGTAACACTGACACAGTGTTTCGGAACAATACATCTACAATGTTTTTTAATTGTTTGTTAAAAATATTTATTGTTTTGTGAAGGAATCTGAAATATTTCTCACCAGTTTTACAAACTTCAGATACCCATTTTGAAGCATTGATAAGCTTACCATATTTTTTTCTGTTTTGCATTTGAGACAAGACTATGTCAGTTTCTAATAGTTCTTGGCATTTCAGGCAAGTTACACAGTTTTTCAAAGATTTAACAACGAATCCTGAAATGTAACAAACAATATCTTCAACATAAGTTGTTAAATGCCAAGCAGAGGAACTATAATGGGCATATTGCTCGATGTCCATATTCATTTTGTCTTCGAATGATTTGAAATCATCAGTTTCCATCAAATTCTGGCCGTTTTCATCTATAGTGATAGTGCGTACCCCGCATGTTTAAATTGGGATTTTATCTAAATCGATAGAGTTTCCTGTATTCGGTGCGGCGATTTCACTATGTACTAAAAGGCGCTTGTAAGCAGCCTCAAACTGTCTTGCAGTTGGATTATTATTGTATCCACCTTTGCTCCTCAGAGCACCAAAAAAGAGTTCTAAATGATCTTGAGAAATTTTGTATGTGAGAATGTATCTCAATAGTTTTGTATCACTTACATAAATTCTTAACATGTCTTCAAGACTTTGCATGCAAATCAATAAGCCCAAAAATCCCGTTTTTCTGTCGGAGTCGATTACCCTCTCATTATTACCCAATTCCAAATTTATTATGTAATATCTGATTTCATTGAAATATTGGAAGAAAGATTCATGAGTAGCTTCAGATAGGGGTCGTTTATAAAAATATTTTGCCAATGCATTCCTTGAATTTAACATATCGAATAAGTCATTGAAAGTAATGAGGAAATTAGCAGTTGCCTCACAACCTTTGAATTCTGGTGCAAGTACATCCTTACATAAATGACGAAATGCGTCAGAAACGATTTTACTCAATGTTTGGGTAGCTAGACAAACTTTCATTTTTTCCTCGAGCCCATTGCAAATGTCTAATTTGTAGTTTGGTTGCAGCATGCAACCCTTCGATATTTTGTTTTTCAACCAGTTTGGTGATGAAATGCCAGTCAATAATTCTTCCATCCGAATCCTTCATGATTCTTTCAGAGCCCAAATAGTTCCTGACCAATTTTAGCATATGACAGGGATCAAGAAAAATAAAAATGGCATGTCCAGTCACTGGATGCACAAAACTGGCTTTCAATCTGAATGGGTCACTAAAATCTGCACCGAGTTCTTTGGCAATGGTTATATTGGCAGACTGCCCATCGAATGTTAGAGATGTCACAATGACACCACTTTTATGGACAAACTCCAGACATTTTTTCACTAAATTAGGTTTATCTGCTCCTGTCAGACCATCTAGTAAAAAATATCCCACAGGAATTTTCCACGACCCGTTTAAGGGAAAAACCATAAATACCAGAGATTCTTTGGCTTCTGGAAGAATATCAGAATCCAAATTAGCCCCTATATCCACGTATCCCGTGGACTTGGATCCTGTCCACTCCACCTCCCTTCGAATGGACATTTCGCCAAAAACTAAATTACAAAGAATATTATGACCCTGTAGTTCTGCTTCTTGTTTTTATAATTTCAAAGTCACCAATGCTTTTTCAATGAAACCTGGAGAACCATCCACTGACTGCATCCAACTAGTTATGGTTGATGGATGAGGTAGACTATTCTTGAAGGATTTCCTCACGAAAGCGTAAGCTCGAGGGGAGTAGAAAGACAAAGTCAGGGCAAACGATCTCAAGGTAGGGTTGTATTACCGGGTTGCATTTTTTTGGAGCATCCTCTCAAAATCTTGTTAGGCAGTGCCAGAAATGGAAGCCTGAGAATATTTCACTATTGATGGTATTACTATTAGGATAAAATGAATATACCTTTAATTCCGTAGATTCAGATATACGGGACTGTTTCTTTTTTTGTGCCAAAAGTCCTTCCAAATGTTCAACTCTGACTCTGAGTCTTCTTACAGTACACTGCAATTTTTTTATTTTGCTCTTATCGTGGTCTGTGTTTTTCAATGTTCTTAAATTCCTTTTGGCTCTTTTTGGGGTGGAAAAGTCACCACTCGTGATATCACCAGCGTATCTCTTCCTGAAAAACAATGATAATTTTATCATCGATATTTTATTCCAAATTTCATGTATTGGAAAATGACTATGAAAGAGTAATAAACAAGTCACCTTGAACTTGGAGCAGAAATGAGGGAGAGTTTTCCTCTGTATGCAGATTTTAATCCAACAAATTCTTCTGAATCATTTGTTTCTTTCAACATCCCAAGTATTTGCTCTTCGGTTTCCGAAGCCGTGAGTGTTGTGGATGCGAAATTGTGTCCCATATCTGTTTTCCCCTCCATCAATGTCGTACTGTGAAGAATCTCATGTTGGTGACTAGTTTTATGAGTGGCACTGAATTTCTCTTTTGTATATTCTCATGAATTCATCAACTTATGTGATGGATTTTACCTCAAGAATTTTTTGGGAGCATCTGGTGTTTTGATTTCTTCCTCAGCTGTCTCAGTACTAGAAGATATCGGTGAAACTGTCACCGTAGAATCCGTGGAACTGTAAAATTGAAATTCTGATGAGTTCATAGCAAATAATTCATTCTTAATGCTGAACAAGCTTCTCAATATTTGAGTTTAGGTAAATGAATAATATTTTTAATCACCCCTTGTAATCCAGTTCTCACAATTCTCATCATATATTGGCTCAGGTAGAGAATTTTCAGTTTGTCAACGAGAAAATATAGATTTCAATTCCATATCTGCACCCCAAAAACCTTTATATATTTATTTTGAGTTGAATCAGTATCATAAAGAAGAGATTCAGGCGAAATGGTTCAATTTTATTCAAACATTTGTAATTTGTGACACAGCCCCCAACATTCCCAACGGTTGATATTGTTTTAAAACACAAAATTTTCCCGCTACCTCAAATTTACTATAAAAGTTCAAAATGAGAAATATCTAAATTTGAAAATCTCTCACTACCTTGAACAATCAACACTTTATTGCATTATCCATTCTACACCCCAATGTCACTCGAGAATAAAATAATATATTTTTAGTCTCATTTTATACTCACCGCTTCCGATGAGGACTGTCGGACATTGTGGAATAGGTTCTAAAAAGAAAATATTGTCATAAAACAAATGTAGAATAGTCCTGATCAATCTTATTCTTATGAATGTGTGAAATAAACATTGCGAGCATTGAATTCGATTTCTCATTATCTGCATTCATTTATAAGACACAAATCAGAAAGCCGGTCAACACCATATTACAATTATTATCAAGACACCTTTCTTATAAATGTCTACGCCTCTGTTTGAAGATATAACCTCAAAAACTCACCTACAGAAATACGTCCTTTTCAACACAGGAACACAATTTTCATAAAGTTCGGAGTATGCTTTTATAATCTGATTGATATTTCCCTGAAATATTCACAAAATCACGATACAAAAATTAGAAGTTCACTTCACACAAAACAACTACAATTTTTATAAATAGATAAGCGAAAGATTCCACCGTTGCCGATTGTTCGACGTACGTGATCATAAAGGAGATCAATTGAATACATTACCCATCACAAAATGAATTCTTATTTCCGTATAAACATATTATGTGATTGATACTTATGAGGCAAACACCGTCTGTGGAATTCACCATGTTGAGATTGTTGAGAAGACAGAAAATGGGACACAAATTCGATCAGGAAATCAGCTCTTCCAGCTTTTTGATTAACTGGCAACAATGTTCCATAAAACGAATGGAAACAAACATAGGGCTCAGACTGTGACTCGTTGTTGGCTGCAGTCCGAAATGGAAATAACGGGGTCTATCTCTATTGGGTCAGTAGGAGATTTAAGCCGGTTCTGGGTCTCCCCCCACCACTATGACGTCACGTGTGACCTTGAATAGTTGCAGGTGTGCAGTGTGTGTGTGTTTGACCTTGAGATTTGACTTTGAGATTTGTCATTGAGTTTTGATATTGGGTTTGGTCGACTTTGAGATTCGACTTCAGTTTTGACCTTGAATATGACCTTGAGATTCATAACATTAAGTTTTGATGTTGGGATTGTTTCGGCAACCTCAAGATTTGATCTCGATGTTTGTTTGACCTTGACTAATGTTGTGGTGTAGGCATACATATTCTGTGCAGTCATGACCTTCATGAATCCTTGTACTCTCCAAGCGAGGAGGGCGTTTGTCCTGTGAGAGAGCTAAGAATGAACTGCGATTATTGATGAGTGCGCTGAATGTCAAGAGAATCCCCTCAAATCCATACAGATTGCGCATCGCATCGGACTTGTTGTATGGTGGGGGTATTTCACTGAAATATTCCAGGAGAAGAGTATTTCGAATCAGTGTCTCCTCCAGTGATCTATTGAAAACAAGTCGGTGAAATGTATTCGTGTGATTGTGGTAAAGATTTCACTCGAAGTGATAATCTACGTCGACATCAACGGGAAACTTGCCAGGGAGGTCCTTCAGTGAAACGAGTTAAATTGAACAATGGCGATGACTCACCACCTGCACCACTCTATACATGTAATTGTTGTAATGTGATAATCCCATATTGTCAAGTCAACTCTCACAATAGAACACTCGCACACAGGACGAATTCATGTGTTCACTTGGGTGGGGTACATGTAATTGTTGTAATGTGATAATCCCATATTGTCAAGTCAACTCACAATAA
>JAFIRS010008608.1:0-15760 GCA_018342105.1 Gonioctena quinquepunctata | reverse complement strand
GTTCGGACGTGTTAGAATTATGGATGCGTTTTCGGTAATGAAATAAAACTGATTGTCTTATCTCTCAGTGACGTTGAATAGTGGATGATATCCTGTGGCAAGTTTGAATTCTCTTTTGTAAAAGGATTGATCATAACAAAACGTTTAGGATAGGTTTTCAGGTGAAAAAAGGATTTTTTCCTACAAGCATGTGTCCTTACTTGCTTCAGCTTTTTATTGATTACTTAAAAATGTTGTAGCTGATTTTGATCAAACTTGGCTAGCTCATTTGCGGTAATAGGAGGCTTCTTTTATTGTAATCACGATAAAGGCCCCTCATTACCGCAAATGAGCAAGCCAAGTTTTATCAAAATCAGCTGAAACAGAATGAAATTATTAATCCCAGTGGCGTCCCAGAGGGATTCTGCAGCTGCACGGAACTCTGCTGGCGTGATCTATCATGCTGCTTGAACAATTCTTTTCCGGAGATTACCTTGGTCGTTGATGGGCTCAGCATAAACTTTGGTTTCCATTGTACGCCATACAAAAAATCCATAGGGGTTAAGTCAGAAAAGCGCGTAGGCCAAGGGAAGGAGCATCGTCGGTCTGGTAGAGTGTAATGAGAGGTACATCTGTCTCACTGGATCCATTTGTTTGCTCTTTTAATTATTGGTATGTCATCTAAAACTGGTTCAAAATAATTTTCTGAAAAAGGAAGGTAAGCTGGATTTAGTCGCGGTGGCAGAAAATATGGACCGATGGGTGAGTCGCCTCATAAATGTCATCCAAACGGTGCACGAAAATTCATGTTGAAAATGTGAGCATTATGCTGATAAAAGATACCAGCCCGGGTGAAAGTTCCTTGTCAGTCAAAATTGTCTTCTTCGTGGCAAGTCATCAGGTAGCAAATTCTGAACTTCCCGCAGATGATATGCGTGACGACCATCTGCTATGAAACTCCTGTTCACAGTGCTCCGCATATATCCTAATTGTGAAGATCTCCGCGTGCTACTGGTGGGTATTTCGTCGACTTCTTCGAGTTATTTTGTAAATAATGGAAGCCATTTTTGATTTGTTTTTTCGTAAATAAAATACATACATTATGGATATAACCAATTTGGCACGTACCTAGGCAGCATAAATGGGGAAGTGAATTGTTGTGGTTCACGCATTATGTGAATCGTTGTTTGTTTTTCATTTTTATTGTTGGAAATGTTGAAATACATGGTTTTGAATTCTGTCGTTCTCGTATGGGGAGACAGCGCATGTAAGCAGCCCGGAAGTTACTAATTTGACAGTGTGATGTGTCAGGTTCTTTTGTTGGGTTCGGGACTCTGCTGTTGTGGGGGGAATGTGTGCAAATTGTTTTCGGAATATACTTGGATGTGTGTTGACTGGCAATTATAAAATTGTGTGGTAGATTCGACTTAGGTTATTTATGTCTGTTCTGTCATAAATCGCATTTTTGTTTTTTTATGTGTATCATTTCTTTGGTGGTTCTTCTTTCAAGGTTATGATTTTCGTTTATTATGTGTTTATTAAGAGCAGTGGAGAATTTGGTCATGTATTTGTGGCCTTTAAGTCTGTTGCTGAGGAGTTGTGAGGTCATCCCGATATATTCACTGTTGCAATCTTTGCATGGAATGCTATATATTATATTAGACTTTTTTCTTTTTTTTGGTGTTTTCATTTTTTAAGCGGGGTGTATACTTATTTGAGGAGGTTATGTATTCCATAACAGACTTGGAAGTTATATTTAATTAAGATATTTTTGATGTTTTCAGCCAATTCTTGAATGAAGGGTATTATGACTGTTTTACTTAAGTCGATGTTTTTTTTGGGTGGTATGGATGATTGGTTGTAGTTTTTATGGGTTCTTTATTGGATGATGTTGTTTATAAATTTGAGGGGGTAGTTATTATCAATAAGTTTACACATTCTTTTCTCAGGTTTGGGGTTGTTAATAATATTGCTGTCAGTTATGCCAGCTACTACGCTTTTTTTGTGTGTTAGGGGCTGATTTGAAATGTGATTCAAATACCTTCCTGACCACGTGCTTTTGGTATACCATTGTGTGAGGACGTGGTTTTTTTCTCTGATTAGAATGATATCTAGGAATTTATTCTGTTATTGGATTATTTTTCGTGAGTGAATTGTAATTTCGTGAGGAATGAATTGAACGCATTGGTGATTTCATTTAGTTTTGTGGATGGTATGGCCATAATGCAGTCATCTACATATCTTTTATAGAATGGTAATCTGAAATTTAGTTTTGAAATGAGTTTTAATTCTTCCTTATTAATTGCGCAATGGTGCTTGAAATGGGGGAGCCCATTGCGCAGCCCCGATTTTGATAGTAATTATTTTGATATTGAAAATAGTTTGAAGATAGGGTTAGTTCAATGCCTTTAATGAATTCATTCATAGGTAGGGTAGTGTGGCTTTTTGGGCTATCCCATTTTTTGTTATAATTTTTTTGACCATTTTATACATATATATATATATATATATATATATATATATATATATATATATATATATATATATATATATATATATATATATATATATATATATATACGTATAAACTGTCGCACTGATGGTATTTTTGGGTTCTGGGGGCCATGATCGGCAAAAAGATATCAATTTATTTTGAACGTTGTGTTGTGGTGACGTCTACATTGAGCAGTACATATTTCTGTTGAAATCTACCTTGAATATATTATGGATATCCATCTTCTCATCGATTTATCCCGAATTTAAACCCCAAAATAGAGCTCGCACATTCTGTCTGGTGGAAACACATGGTTGAATATAAATTGTCGACCTGAAGAACGTTGAAGGATGATCCAGGCGAGATATGAGCGTGTATTTGGCGAGTTCTTTTTTTTATTGCACGTGGAGAAGATTCATTTTATCCTGAGTTAATTTCTTACACAAAAACCCAGAATGATCGTACGTTTTAACTCGTTGTGTGACGGTGTTACATATATATATATATATATATATATATATATATATATATATATATATTTATATATATATATATATATAAATATATATACATCATTAAATCAAAAATGAATATGGGTTTACCCACCAAATTTAATTTTTATTCCAAATCGAAAGAACCCCGCACGGAAACATATGGGAAATTGACTCTCGGTCGAATTGGCTGAAATTTTATTATGTTATAGTAGGATGGGTCATTAGAAAAAAGTGTGAGTTCAAATGATTTTGTATGTTTAGTTTCTGATATAAGTGGCCAAAGTTCGTAAAAACGTCGTATTGGGGAAGGATTGACAAAGAAAAAAACTGGTTTTTTTTTGGTCGAAATAAGACAAAGTAAGGATGAAAATATATTGATCGGAACTCATAAACATGTTCAATTATAATCTTATTGATGATAGTACACTGTTCTTGCTCCACTTTTGCAGGTAGCCTAGAATACGTTAATTTGCAGGTGCATCAGGAATAATACTAAAGGATATCCACAGTTGATACTTTATAGCATTCCTAAATCTGGACGCTATGCGGCAGCGTAATAGTCCAGGTTCAGGATTATGCATATCAATTTCAAATAGAAACAATAATGTTTTAGATTGCACAAATAGACCAATCAATAACAATATTAATAATTTTATTTGAATTTGGGTTTTGGTTATTGTTTGTTTTTTGAGAGTTCCATTTTGTAAATTGTTGATTATGTTGTTCATAACTAATTATGTAGTTTCCATTTCGATTTGTTATATTATAATTTCCATAATATTAATTGACTCTTTATATTAGAAGTCGTTATTTATAATTAGATTTTTTTTTGAGTCTATACTATTTATTTCCAAATTGTTGTTGAGTGTGGTTTGTGTTGTTCATAGTATCAAATAATTTATTTCGAAAAGTTTTATAATAGAATTGAATGTGTCGAAAGGTTCCATAAAATTTTGTCGATTCGATCTGTTACCCCATATATCGTAATACCGTAAATTAAAAAAATGCTTCTTTCAGAAACGCAACATACAAAGTTGATAAAACTATCGTATATCATAGTCAACATTTTCAAAATATTGTGAATAAACTATGGTCCAAATTAACGGAATAGTTTTCTGGATATTCAATAAAAACATTGTAACTGTAAAATATACCTTTTATCTAAATGAAAGGTAATATTGAACAATTGAGTTCATCAGAATGTTACCCTATCTTTTATTATTTTTTTGAATATGCCCCGTATACACCCTAATATACTATCATCAATAAGATTATAATTGAGTTCCGATCAATACATTTTCCTCCTTACTTTGTCTTATTTCGACTAAAAACGCAGTTTTTTTCTTTGTCAATCCTACCCCAATACGACATTTTTACGAACTTTGGCCGCTTATATCTCAGAAACTAAACATACAAAATCATTTGAACTCACACTTTTCTCTAATGACCCATCCTACTATAACATAATAAAATTTCAGCCAATTCGAGCGAGAGCCAATTTCCCATATGATTTCGTGCGGGGTTCTTTCATGCAGGTAACATCTAGTGAATACTTAATATTGAGGTTTTTCCATAAAAAAATCATACATATATATATATATATATATATATATATATATATATATAGCTTCACCGCACAGATTATAGGTGTCACTATCTATTATTTGATGCTTTTCACATTTTTGTACTTGCCGATGGGTATTAACTCTACGAGATTGTCTCTTTGAGGCGCATTTTTTACTATGAAATCATAAATTTTTGTCGAAATTTTCAATCGAAAATTTTCGAATAAAATATTTTTCTTCAAAAAAATATTTTTCATTCAAAAAGATTCCGGTTTCCCTGAGAAAACCTCGGAATCGTGTATATCGGGCCGGGAACGCCCACTTGGCGATTTTCGACCAATCAGAATGCGTCGTTCGCTCGCCTGTGATTATAAATACAGACGAACCGTCCGACACAGTAGCAGACAGCAGCAGTCAGTTGCAGGACTTTAATCCGAATACTTCGAGCAGTCTAGTAACCAGTCTTCGCTGTGGATGCAGGTAGCTGAGTTAGCAAAGCCGAGTATTTTTCATTGGAAATTTATGCGTTTGATCTTTGGACGAATTTCAACGTATACAAAGCAGCCTGGGGAAATTGAGAGCAGTCATTCTTTAGTCGTATATCTGAAAGCTTGTAAGAAGGAGGGCATCAAATACCTCCAAAAAGAATTCAAAGTCAAAACCAAATCTGTACTTTTCAGTACTTCACTACGCTTCGCTTCGCTTCGGAACGAGACACAGTTGCAGGTAGCAGGAAATATAAGGAAGGCACTAATACCTTTATTGGATCCCGTCATTACCCATCCTATCCTTCGCCTTGCTGTCTTCAACGAGCCCTCTGACAGCCGAGCTGGAGACAGGGTTCATTGGACTCTTGGAAATCGTAACACTCGTCGGAAGAGTGGTCGAGGCCGCTGACTACGGTGGTTAGGAAGTCAGTGGAGATAGGCGTGAATCGTATTTCCGTTATCATTGTGTTGCGTAGTTTAGGGACTCGTACTAAGCCCGTAGGTCCGAGACCGAATGAAGTCTCGATGCAGGGTCCTGGCTTGGAGTTATTAGGTTTTACATGAATTACAGACTTCTGATAGGGTCCGCGACTCGAACATTAGGGGTACAGAATATATTTTATTCACACTTTTTAGTCTGTTCACTCGAGGACTGAGGAACGACGAAACTGTGAGTGTTTCAAAAGGAATAATAGGCTGTCTCTATTGACGAGCGCCTGGTATCAAAACATTAGTTTCTGTGGATGTGGAAACTAAGTGGGAAAAATATAGGTGTGTGCACACAGCCTGCGAATATAATATTTTTCGTGTTCAGTTTGATATAAAATATTACTTTTCTTTGATATCTTGATATTTCTTTTCAGTAAGAATAATTCTCTGAAAGTATTTCTTTTTCTAATATAAAACGAAAATAGCTTTTCATTGCGAAGTCCAATCTAAAAAAAATCGATGGATTTTCTTGGGGTTTAAATAAGAACCTTTATTATCAGTCTGATTGTGGGAAATACTGTTTTCTCAACAGACTGTTGGACATAAACATTTGTAAATATTTCTTTGATATTGAAAATTCCTAGAACTTGGAGTTCATTCTCTCTCTTAGCCTGAAGGGGTAGATACGCGCGAGGATGAATGATAAAACTCACGGGGAGCTTGGCCAGGGCATTCATTCAACTTTCACGATGAAAAATCATCCTCGTGCTGACAACCGTCAAGATATCTGATACGTATTTGAAAGAGACCACAGGCCGTCCTGATGATTGGGAAACCATGAAACCTGATGGTGGGCTCTCTTGGATTCATAACAGATTTCTCTTATTCTCGTTATTTGTTTTGCGTTACTCAGAACGCACTAGTAGTACGACTATTGGTGTCGTGGATTGGCTTATGCTGGCATCTGTTGGTGACCTATTAATGTGCACGAAATTTCATGTCATTAAAATTTCACCACACAGATTATAGGTATCACTATATATAATTTGATGCTTTTCATATATATATATATATATATATATATATATATATATTTTATCTTAATATTTATGTTTTTATGAAAAAACATACATATATATATATATATATATATATATATATATATATATATATATATATATATATATATATATATATATATATCGTTCTATACTCAATAAATTTCAGTATATGTAAATTTAGTCGAAAGGAAAAGCTTTATCGGCGAGCGCTAACCAAATAGTTGGATATACGTGAGAATTTCATTCAGCTGTCAAAACTGACATTTCGGCAATAAACTGACATGTGTTAATTGTTAACTTCAACCAATCAGAATGTGATTACGTGAGAATCATGCACTAGTTCACGATTTCGAATAATTGCACAGTACAGGGTGCCTCCAAAAAATATATACTGTTTTTCGGCAAGAAAGTCTTGAAATTGTCTCCAAATCGAAGCTTTACACCTTTTGTTGTTTTTTGGAGTAAGAATTTCAATGGTTCGATCAATCTCTTCTACTCCAGATTGTGACATATATTCCGAAATTTAAAAAAAAGACGCGAGCGTTCAAAATTGTTTGAGTTTGTATCGCTGTATCTATTTTTAATGGAGACGTCCATCCAGGAAAACGAGAGATGATTACTTAATTTTAACATTTTTTGTAACACTGACATTTTACACTTACGAGAATATACAGAAAAATTAAATTTGTTATTCATGAAATTCTCTCATGAAATGCAATGGAAATATATCTATAATTCTTGACAAATTTGCACTCATGCATTTTAAACTGAAAAAATAATCAATAAATACAAGCTTTTATTCAAATGCACTTAAAAGTAAAAAAATGTTTTTAAGGATGTGTGACGTAGGTTATTCCGTGAGTTATAGATTCAGTTCGAATACAAAAGCAACAAGCGTTTGAATGTATAACTCACGGAATAACCTACGTCACACATCCTAAGCAATTATTTTTTCCTATTTAGTGCATTTGAATGAAAACTTGTCTTTAAAAAGGTTTTTTAATAATTATTTTATTTTGTGCTTTTTAGTATTAAGTACGCCTTAATTTATGCATTTTTGTTAACGCATTGTATTATGAGACCCTTTTTTCCTGTAAGTTCTGAGCTATCTAGTCCTTCAACAAGGATACCATGTAAAGATTAACTTATCCGCCAACTTGGAGTTGCCTTCTTAAACTCATGAATTCTATATAAAAATCAATAATATTGGACTAAATCCATAATCTCCGACCCTGAAAACCCACACATACCAAATTTGAATATAATCGGACCATAAACACAGAGATCATCAGCCATCTTGGTGCCGCCATTTTGATTTGAAGAATTTTCAGGAAAAATTCAGTACCTCCGACTCCGAAAACCCACACATACAAATTTTCAATAGAATCAGATCATAATCACAAAACTCCTCTGCCATTTTGGAGCCGCCATTTTGGATTCATGAATTCTGGCAAAAAATTCATATTCTTCGACCCCGAAAACCTCAACATACCAATTTTGAATCGAATCGGACCATAATCACAAAACTTGTTCGCCATCTTGGACCCGGCATTTCAAATTTTTTGATGTGGTCAAAACATTTACAATCTCTTACCCCAAGAACGTCCACATATCAATTTTGATGGAATCGTAACATAATTACAAAACTTGTCCCCCATCTTGAAACCGCCATTTTGTTTTTTTTCTTTAACAAAAATTTCATGATGCATTATGCATTGTCACCGGAATCATGAACACTCGCCAAATTTCAGCTCAATCGGATGTCGGCAAGTGCTCCAAAAATGGATTACACATTATGAACCGGAAAGTATGACATACGAACGAAGCAAGTTAAATGAAAGCGTGTAAAAAGGCACTTGCGCTTTTTTCACTTATATATATATATATAATTGTAAAACTGTAATTGTATGTTTGTTTGTTCGAGCATAACGCAAAAACTACTGGACCGATTGCTATTAAAGCTTATGATTGGACTTAAAAACTGGTTTGTATTTTATCACGCTACGATGACGGGAACCGCAGATATAACAACGAAACCACATGTTTTCACAAGCAAGAGAAGCGGGCTCAACAGGAAATGGGAAAAGCGATAATGAGATAAAGGGATAACGGAAAAGGAGATAACGGGGAGCGGACTTAATGGGAAAAGGGATATCATAACGAAGGGATAACGGAAGACCGGATAACGGAAAATGATAACGGAATAATGAGAAACTGGATATAACGGGATAACGGGAAATAGGATAACGAAAAGCGGGAAAAGCCACAGGGATAAGCTAAATGGAACAACACAAAGAAAGGCATCGGAGGTCTGGGGTACCATCTAGTATATATTTATATGTATATATATATATATATATATATATATATATATATATATATATATATATATATATATATTATGAAACCCTTCGTAACAAAGTAAATAGTGCTAAAGCGGAAAAAATATCGTTTATGCAACATAGACTCAACAACAATAATAACATGTAGAATATTCTTCCTGAAAAAATCAATTGACATTTTACTAGATATAGGAGATTCGCACCAAATCAATTATCATTTTAGTGCGATATCTTCGAATGCTGATTTAGCTCATGACAATGAAACACTACTCGAACAGCATGTTAGACGGAGTAAGCGGACTTGCATTTGAAGACCAAGGGGGGAAAATGGTTTGAATCACGCAAAATTGGCTTTGAGGAAAATCTTTCTACAAGTTAGAAAACGTATAGAAGTAATGGTATGACTGGAATTGTAAAAATAAAAATATAAGCCAATTTTGAAACTCTTTATTAACTGAGATATACTTTTTTTGTCATAACCAACGAGTATTTCACCACTGACGTCTCCGACTTCCTCTTCTTCTTGTTCTTTTTTGTCAAGCTGGGCATCGTTTCGTCCTTTCGTGTTTTCTGGCACTTCAAAAGCTGCGATTTTCTCGTAGAATACACGTGATTCTGGCATCACCAAACATTGTTTCAAAAACTGTAGATCTGCATGCTTGGCTGCATTTATGGGGATTCTGGCAAAATATAGTTTCCAGTCCAGGAGCAGTTGGTTGGGGGCTTTTGCTTGAGTACTTACCTGTGCCTTGATAGTTCTTGGGTAGTTTCTTCTTGTACGTCGTCAATCATTGTACACCCTTATCACTTCGTTAACAATAATCTAATGAAAAACAATGAACAGTGAAGCCAAAGTTTAAACAATACGAGAGAAACTGAGTAGAGTTTCCGAGAAACACAAAAATAATGATGCAATCGTTGGATTGGCGAGCTTACGGCAGCGGGCACGTGACTTTTAAAAATGGACATGAACCGTTCTTCCCCATCCCTACTAAACTTGTTTGTGTAATATCTATAAGAATGAACTATGTTTTCTCCTTGGTGGTTATGGCATTGGTAGGTAGCGCTAAAACGCCAACAGATAGCGGGCGTATCTCAATTTTACCCAAAAATGGAGTTGAACTGTTTTTTTTCCTTGGTCTTCATTTAATATGAACCATGAAAACGAAATATGCGAAAAGTTACTTTCTATCAAGTCAAAAGCAGTAGGTGTCGATGGCATCAGTATGAAAATGATTTTGCACTAAATTTGGAAACAGTCCTATGTTATTCCTCTGGCAAAAACTCCAACTAACCTAACTAACCCTGATGGTTCGGATGATCTAAGCCAAAGCAGCATCTTATGTGCTCTCTCAAATTGTTTCGAAAAGATTATCGACATGCAAATTGGTTCTCATTTAGATGAACACGCCATTCTACCGAAAATCCAGTCAGGCTTCCGCAGAGGACTAAGCTGTACTAGCCAGTTAGGGGTCACGGATAACATATACAGTGCCATAGACAATAACGAACTCTGCATATTGATCTTAATTGACTATTCCAAGGCATTCGATAGAATAAATCACCAATTACTATGAGGTATTTTACACTTCATCGGATTCTCTGATGATGCCTTGGAGCTGATGAATCATAACCTAGTTGACAGACTTCAGTCAGTTATATTCAATGGAAAATCATCTAACCTTGCTCGTATTAGAAAAAGGGTACCGCAAGGATTGATTTTAGGCCCTCTACTCTATACTGTTTATATCTCGCGATTTCATGAACATCTGGAATACTTTGCTTTCTATTATTACGCCGACGATACTATAACGAAGTTACTATTTTTCCGTTATGCTAGGCAACTAAAAGCTCCATGTATTAAATTGATATCTCCGTTGATAATAGGTCTGAAAATACCATTCATGTTCGCAATAAATTCATGAATTGAATCTAGATTGCTAAGATGTTTCCTCCGCAACCATTACCTAATATATCACGCCGAACGTTTAATAACACATCAGTGCCGAGATCGAGGAGTCTGTCATTAGCCGCGATCAGAGTAGTTCGCTATAGCAGAGCAATAAATAGTATGAAAAATATTGCGAGCCATGATAGTTAAAACTGCTCTGATCCGCTTTGGAATTCCCATACAACAGGCTCTCCAGAGCTCAGTTGTGATCAAGTGTGCGAATCAAGACCGTCGAACACGAAGCGTGGTTACCATAATTTCACGGGAAAGGTATTGAAAACCGTAAGTTGATAAATGAATGAATTTTGTGATTGCTCTGAGGCGGAAGGCATTTCATGTTTCATCCAACTAGATCTCCCCATAGGTTGGTAACCTCTGAGGCGGTGGACGGTTTGTTAGTTTCGCCAAATAGATTCACTTTAGGTTAGATCAGGAGAGGAGAACATAGACGGTTTGTTAGTACTGCCAGATAGAACCCCTGTAGGTAAGATCAGGAAAAGAGAACATCAGCGTTACCTCTGAGACGGTGGAGAGTTTATCAGTCTCACCAGCTAGAACCCCCGTAGGTTAGATCAGAAGAGGAGAACATCAGCGTTACCTCTTAGACGGTAGACGGCTTGTTAGTCTCGCCAGATAGAACCCCTGTAGTAGAGGATAATATCCGCGTTACCTCTGAGGCGGTAGACGGTTGGTTAGTCTCGCCAGATAGAACCCCTGTAGACCAGACGTAGTGGGAAAACGCTATAAAGAAAGAGAGCTTTGAGAGAGTGAAATAACGCCCCACTCACACGAAACTCCAAAGAACTGTCAACCAGAGTATTTCATTACCTTAATAACGCCCTGTATGTAGAGCAGCCGCGACTTTAAATGGCGACTCTATTGAAATAATAGAAATTATCTGAAATTTTCATTTTCATACCAATATTGGCAAACTTAATACAGTTTGATAGAATCTTTGGAGTTTTACGACTTGTTTTTTTTTTCTGAGATGTACACAAAAAAAAGTCATCATTTTTGTTAGCCGTATGAAATTTGTTCGTATTAACAGACGCTATTTGACAAGAGTTTATATTCCTTTAATACACAAAATTCATCAGTCTTTCTTTTTCTGGGAATTATGAGCAATGTTGAATGAGAACGGATCAAATACTGTTCCTCGAGGAACTCTAGAAGCCGTAGTGGTAGCTGAATTTTTTTTGTCTCCTCTGTTCCGCTCCGCTTCCATTGTAATCCATTTATCAGTTGTTAACGATTTCTATTTTCGAAAATTTATTCATTGTTGAGCTTCTCAACAACCCGAATAGATTTCATATCCACGACAATGGATTCGCTGAAAGTGAAGATGATTGTAGTGAATTTTAGAGATCGCATATCAATATCTGAACTCATTGATCATCAATTCCACACATTAGATTCCCAGGAACGTACGTCAACCTTGGATACTTTCAAAAATTTCACTCCAATATTATTAGTTGTTATATGAAAAAAAAAACTTATTACTTCCAGTATTTCGGAAGGAACATTTTCTTTCAAGTGATAAAGTAAAAATTGCCAACATTGAAAATCACCCACAAATCACTGAATATCACCAGAAAAAATGAGTAATCCTCATCAAATTCCAAAATTTCTGTTTGGTTCCATCAGAATTGTTTGTACCGAGAAACAAAATTCGCAGAAATCCGAATTTAACTGAATGAGGTCTATTCGAAAGTAATAGTCTTTCATATTTCTATTCAAAACATAAAGAAAAATTAGTATGAAATAATTATATAATGAGGTACTGTCTGAGTCATATTAAATGGAAATTATAAAAAAAAGACAAGCTTTTATTTATACAAATGCACTAAAAAGGAAAAAAAAAAGTTTCTTTCATTGCTTGATCTAGGTTATTCTGTGAGTAACAGATTAAAAATCTTGCCGCGCAAGATTTGCGTATTTTGTATCCGCGGCAAGCTTTTGAATCTGTTACTCACAGAATAACCTAGATAAAACAATGGAAAAAATTTGTTTTGCCTTTTTAGTGCATTTGTATAAATAAAGGCTCGTCTTCAAAAAATGTTTTCTATAAGTTTTATTTTCAACTTTCCAGTTCTGTTTTCATTAACAACTGATGAAAGCTTGTTTTTGATTTTTTTTTGTTCAATTCTTTTCTTTTTTAGTATTAATAATGCTAAATAACTTGTTTAGTAATTGTTATCTAATTTATTTTTGAATTTTCACAAAAATTGTCCGTCCTTTGGGAGCCGCCATTTTGTTTTTTTCCCTTACAAAAATGTCATAATGCATTGTCATCGGAATTATGTACACCTGCCAAATTTCAAACCAATCGGAAGATTTGAAGTGGGTCAGATTTCACTTTCAAGATTTCATTACAGAGAGACACCGGGACAGGTGAAACTCAAAATGAAAGCTGGTAAAAAAAATATTCGACCTCAGAGACCCCCACATATCAATTTTGAATGGAATCGGACTATAATCACAAAACTCGTCAGCCATTTTGGAGCCGCCATATTGAATTTTCCAATTTTGACAAAAAAACTCCAAACTTTCCACATGGAATTAAGAAAACAAATAAGATATATATTCACTATATACACATATATATATATATATATATATATACGTAATATACGTATATATATACGTAAGAATACTATATACACATATATATATATATATATATATATATACGTAATATACGTATATATATATATACGTAAGAATTGTTTTCGACTGGATGGTAGAGAGAGGATTGTATTGGGCAGGTTTTGCAGTCACTTATTGAAAGAAAATGCTCTTTTTTCTATTCAAGCTTTCGAGATTTATTATCTCTTCTTCAGGAACTCTGAATTGACAATGATATTGATTATTACTATTACAGAAATGAAATTGTTCGTACTTTCGAAATGTGAGGTTATAAAAAAGCTAAGCAATACAGTATGAAATCGAGGAAATTCTTCATTCTTGTACGGCTTATTGTAAAAAACATTGAATTAGGACTATCACATACATTCAGATAAAAAACATGTTATATAAATAAATTGAAAGGATGTTCTACTCAGCAGATCATTGAAAACATGAACAATCATATGACAGGAACGTCTGTCACTCTTCATACTGATGTTGTACAGTGACTATTGACATCTTACAGTAATGCCAATTGTTTTGGGAGGCACTGGGTTTATCGGCAGTTGTTGGGAGTTAGTGTGTTATGAGTTTGGTGGTTGTTGGTTGTGGATTTGTGTAGTGAATATGTGTAAATAATGTTGAGTCCTTCTATGTCTTTTTTAGAGTTTACTGCCAGTGGTTGTTTGAATGTGTTGGTCATATCTAGGAAGATTATTTTGTATGTGTTTGTTTCTTTGTCTCATATTTTGACGGTTTCATATGAAAAATTGTGATCGTTATCCCAAACGTGTTTAACCAAAGTACATGTTTGTTTATTATTCTTCGTATCACTTTTATGTGAGTTGATTCTATCTTTGAGGCATCTGCTGGTTTGCCCTATGTATTTCTTGTCACAAAGGGCACAGGGAATGGAATAGACTACGTTCGACTTGATCTTTGTCTTTTAATTTGGAGAAAAAATTGTTGGCTGTTTCATAATTCCTGAAGGCCAATTTAAAATTGTCATATTCATGAAAAAAAAAATTCTTTGTGTGATAGATTTCCTAGGTAAGGTAATGAATAGTAGGAAGTGGGTTTGTTCATGGGTACTTGATTATTGGTGGTGTTTGTATCTGTTGAAGCTGAATGTGTTGAGGTTCCAAAAGCAACAAAAGATTTACTTGGTATTGCCATGAAAAATAGAGTCATCAAGACCACTCATACGAATTCAACAGAACAAAACCTGGAAAAACTACCAACATTATTCAACAACAGTGGCTACCCCGCCAAATTATTGAATCATCTACTATTCCACAGAACCTCAATTCAGCTTCAACAGATACAAACAACACCAATAATCAAGTACCCATGAACAAACCCACTTTCTACTATTCATTACCTTACCTAGGCAATCTATCATAGAAACAAATTTTTTTTTTTTTTGAATATGACAATATTAAATTCCTTCAGGAATTATGAGACAGCCAACAATGTTTTCTCCAAATTGAAAGACAAAAATCAACTATTACATTTGTCGAACGTGATCTATTCCATTTCCTGTGCCGATTGTGACAAGGAATACATAGGGCAAACTAGCAGATGCCTCAAAGATAGAATCACCTGACATAAAAGTGAGGCGAGGAATAATAAACAAACATGTAGACAAAGAAACAAACACATGTAACCGAACCCACCCCGGTCATATCTGATTGGTAAATTTTCTGGTCGACTTTCCTTTTTTTTTCAACCTTTTTTTTTCCTTCTTTTTTTTTGTAGTTGTGATCGTCTAGACAGTCAGCGATACTTCTCAGGTAGCAGGATCTGCAATCCATCTACTCTGAGAAGATAGCCTAGTAAATCATTTTTTTTTTGTCGGCACACAGCCTTATATAGAGAGCCTCTTGCAAGGAGAGACCCTCAATTTTCCCACGTTGTGTATATATATATTTTTTTTGTTCTTTAGGATACAAAGTTCTGTTCAGCTGAAGAGAAATGAAAGACAAAGGGTGAATAAATACATATATTGAAGCAAAGAGTTACAATCTCAACTTGTTTGAAAACAATTCAACGATTACAGACTTTACATGTTTCTCAAGACAATATTGACAATTCTAAGAGTTCAGCTTATTAGGAAATCGTCTCTGGTTTCGAATCTAATTTGATACAATGATGTTACATGTTTCTTAAGTGATAAAATTTGGACTAGATAGACGAGGGACAGGAATATATCTGTCTTTCTAAAATTGTTTGATCCCCAAAATACATTGCCGGTATATTTCGCGGGTATATTCATAGATCTGTCATCGCCAATTGAGATAATGAAGACTATAGTACATTTCCAGTACCCAAC
>JAFIRS010008607.1:0-15761 GCA_018342105.1 Gonioctena quinquepunctata | reverse complement strand
ATGTCACGTATAAAAAATGGTGTTTGGGAATAAAAGTAAAGTACCTTTTGGGAATCTATTTCGATGTTGAGGCCCCGGGGGGAGAGATTCAACTCTTTAAATTTTTTTGTGAGTTTCGTTTTTTTCATAAATTTTTAATTTTTCTTTCAGAGTTTGACTTTTCGATGAAACTTTTCCCAATTTCGTGTATCCCTTTTTTCAAAAAAAACCCCCAATTGACTTTTCCTTTAAAAAAAAAACCTTAATATATATTTTTTTTTTTCGTTCTTCTCCCCCTTTTCTAAAAACTTTTCGTTTCCACCCTGAAATATTTGGAAAAGTTTCAAAATATTATTCTTTTGGTTTGCCCTTTGGGTGGGTTTTGGGTTTATTTGGTTTACCCATGAGCGATATTTTCTTATTTTTGTTAATGGGGAAAAAACTTTTCGGATCCCCCCGGAAATTTTTTTTTTGGGGTTAATGTGAAAAAGGGATCTGGAACCCGGGCGTTAAAATAAAAAGGGAAAGAGGGTGCTGACGTAAAAATTTTTCCCCTGCAAAGATTTTTGGGTTAAAGCGGGCCGGCTTATCACTGCTGACTTTTTCCCATTTTCCCAAAAAGGGCCCGCCGATTCACTGGATAAAACGTGACACTTCCGGCCTTGGGCCTTCCGCCCGGAAATTTTACCGGAGAAGGCAGGAACCCCCACGGCCTTTTTCGTTTTCCCGCCCGACCAATCCCGTTGAGAATGCAGCTATTGGTTGACACCCCCATTTCTTGGCTGTTTTTCTGGGATTTTGGGATAGGGCCGGCGGCTATCACCACTCCCACGACTTATAAACAGCCCCCACCCCACTTCAATTAAAAACCCCTCCCCCAAAACAGGGTTTTCCCACATTTTTAACCAATACAGACCACTCACCCCAACCTTCTTTCCTACCCACATACACCCACCACCCCCACCCCTCTCATCAAACCGCCATTTTTTCACAAACCCCCTCCCACAACGAACCGCCTATGACCGCCACCATCATCCCTACCCCCGCCTTTCCGAAAACCACCCCCTCACCCACTCGCCAAAACCCACCCCAAAATAGGGGTTGCGCTCGTACCCGCTCAGCTTATCTACTGACAATTGCCCATGGCAGTGCCTTTCTTCTGGAATATGAAATAGTTTTGTTCCATGCATAAGGATGTCAATTTCAAAAACTCCGCGACTTTTTCTGTTTCAAACTTGTTCGACTCTAAAAGTTCTTTCAAGTACATCAAGGTTTCAGGAATAGGTACACTTTGAAACAGAGAGCTTACATCGAACGAAATCAAACCCACCTTCCAGCAAAATTAAGTTTTTGATTCTATCGATGAACTCATAATATATAATCATTGATAGAGAAATTATTTGGCTGGATGGGTAAATTATTGAACTCGTCCAATAGCCATTTTGATAGGTTACAAGTTGGATAATTGATACCTGACACAATTGGTCTTAAACTATTACCGGGCTTATGTATTTTTGGCAAACCCTATAATTTTGGAACTATTGGGTTTGATATGCGCAATCCGAATTTCATACGATCATGAATAGTATCCATAGTTGCGTATCATCTTAGGTAACGGTGTTCTTTTTAGTTGTTCATAAGGACCTTGTGAAATATGTAATTTTTTCAAAATACTCTGATTTATCTAGAATAATCACCTTGTTTCCTCTATGTGCTTTTAGATAAAATCAATCTTTCTCTCAGATCTTTTATCACCATATTCGTACTGTTCTCATGTCTTGTTGGCTGATTCGTAGAGTTCTGTGTCAGTTGAATTCTACATGCGTTTCTAACATAACTTTCGGTGGAAAGGGAAACATTCTTAATTGAATATTGAATAGGAATATTTTTCTGTGAATTGAAAAATCCACGATAAAAATTAAGTCATTTTTTGCGAATGTCTAACAGAAAACAACTACCTCCCTGACTGAAGCCACGCTGGACTTGAACTACATCTGCTAGATATTCTGAAAAAACACTCTTCATATTTTGAACAAATCAATAACTTTTGGTGTTCTCGTTTTTATATTTCAAACCACATTCAATATCACTAACGATGTCTTCCATTGTTTCATAAGGTCTTTCTGAACAACTGAAAAGAACACCGTTACCTGAGATGATACGCAACTATAAGTCAACTGTGGATAACTGCAAAATACTATTGAATGATCGTTTGAAATTCAAGTAAAGCATATCAAATCCAATAGTTCCAAAATTATATAGGCAAACTATAACTAAAAATCCATAAACCCAGTAATGGTATGGGACAATTGTGTCAGGTATCAATTCTCCAACGTATGACCTACCAAAACGGCTATCGGACGAGTTCAAGAATTCTTATGAGTTCATCGATAGAATCAAAAACTTAACTTTGGTGGGAAGTGAGATTTTGGTTTCGTGCGATGTGAGCTCTTTGATTCCAAGTGTACCTATTTCTGAAACCTTGCAGTACTCGAAAGAACTTTTAGAGTCGGACAAGTTTGAAATAGAAAGAGTCGAGGAATTTTTGAGTTTGACATCCTTTAGCATGGAACAAAACAATTTCATATTCCAAGATAAATTATACCAACAGAAGGAAGGCACTGCCATGGGCAATTATCCATCACCTTTCATGGCAAACCTTTTTATGAGTAAATTCGAAATGAATCTGAAATTTCAAAGTCAATATTTTCCAAAAATTTGGTTGAGGTATATGGATGATGTGTTTTCTATTTTTGACACAAAAACTCAAAACATAGACGTCTTTCTAACATCTATAAATTCAGTATTCGAACGAATGAACTCCACGGTAGAAATGGAAGATGACGGACGATTACCTTACCTTGACACTCTGGTCATCAGAAATGAAGAGCATTCGGAATTAAACATCTACAGAAAGCCCACCCACACGAACATGTTCATTCCACCACATCCAACACAAAATGGCTAGTTTCAATTTCCTTATACACGGCACCGTTGAATGCTTACCGTTTTCAAAATGATATCAGGAAGATCAAGGAAATAGCAATAATTAATGGATATGCACCAGACATTATTGATTAGTGAATGAAACCACGACTCTAAGGAAAACGACGGGAAGCAAAAGATTCGCCCTCTCCATCCAAACCTCACTAGAGGTCTCAACACTATACTGCGGAATGTAAATTTCCAAGCAGTTTATAGTAATAGAAATAACTTGCAAACATTATCAGGGAACCCGAAGGACAAAACGGACAAATTAGATAAGTCGGGAATTTATGAAATTGGTTGGCCAAAATTGTGACAAAGTCTATTATGGTCAGACAGAACGTTCAATTTCCAAAAGACTCCACGAATATTTGGCCTATGCTACTTTCCAAAGGGAGATTGAGTCAAGTGTGGCTGGCCATATGATATAATCTTGTCACAAAATTAACATTCATAATTTGAAAATGATCAAATCGGTAGAGTATAGTTATCCACAAAAACGATAATAAAAATCTACTCAATGAGGATAATGTACCTATGTATCCAACTCTGTTTTCCTTAATCCCCATAGAACCATCAAAATTCCATTAGCGACTTAAGGAACAGTAATTAGTATAAAATAACCCAATTAGAAACAGCAGGTATATATTGTAGGATAATGTTACTATTTATTTAGTGTAGTTAACCTACTGATGATGATAACTTAGTTATCGAAATGCGCATATAGGTGTGAAGTGAAGAAGCGTGGTGAAGGGGTTACTAGTACAATTTTGTGATTGTGTGACACCACAGAGTCTAGCCAGTCTTCATGAAAAATCTACGACAATAATGAAGTTATTTTCGTAATATCTAACAGAAAACAACTATTCCCCGGCAGAAGTCAACTACATCTGATAAATATTGTCAAAGGACCCCAACTCAAAAGGAATATCCTGAAAGTGAAAATTGCCATTCTCATTCAGATAGTTATTTGATTTTATATTCCAATCTCAATTAAGGACTCACATAGATGAAAGAGTCGAATGATAATGTTTTCCAGAAAGGAGTACTCACCAGAAACCATATGCAACATTGACGCAAGAGTGGCATACCATTCACTAGGTCTTCAATACATTTTTGTCGATGAAAATCTACTTATTTCACGCTTTCAAGATTATCAGGAATCCCGAAAATTGGAAAACACTTTTTTTAGAAGCAATTTCACAATGCAATGATGGAAAAATGTTAGAAACATTTCATCTGAAGTGGCACGTTGAAATCAGTGTTTTTTGACATTAAGACTGGTCATGGAGGATTGATTCGTTTGAAAACATGAACAGGATGGATGAAATTAAATATTGAATAATTTTTTAATTTTCAGAAAAAAAATTCTAATAAATATTCAATTGAGCATGTGTCCCTTTTCAACGCGAATACCTCCCATCTTGAACGATGGAAGATAGTAACTAAAGTTTATCTTTCAGTCGCAGATGATTCCATATCTGATTTAATAAATATCCTGTTCTTGTTATCAAACAAATCAACTATTATAATAATATCAATATATCTAGCTACCTATATTACTTCAAATTGTTTTATTCAATGTCTATACCCATGTATTTCCATTTCATATTTCTGAAGACAGAGCACTATTCAAATTCAACTGTATTTCTCGACAGCAACTGCACTATTCATTCCTATATTTTTCAGAACAAATTTTCCTGAAAGATAAGTTACAACACAAAAAATGCCCCCTTCCCCCCTGAACGAAATCCTGTATCCGCGCCTGCAGGGTTTTGAATTCCTTCGAATCACCCTTGGGGTGGGCCACTTTTTTCCAATTGATTTTCCCTCCAATTTGAAAGAAACTTCTTATTTCCATAGAAAAATTGTTGCCCAAATTAATTTTTTTCTCGCGGAATCACCTAAAACTGAATTTTTCTGTGGGATTTTCATAAAATTTCAATTAAATAATGGAAATTCCCGATGCACAGGAAAAACCGCAACTCTTCATAGTAAATCGTCATTGGATTACGGCACCAGAATTCTCGGAGGTACTAATCCGAAAAAAGGAGGAGCAAAACACTTGGATTTACCAATATTCGCTTCAGTGAGGGAAGCAAAAAAAGCAGTTGATCCACATGCAACCGTTATCTTCGTGCCGCCCCCAACAGCTGCAAAAGTAAGTTCATATATGGAAAGGGTGGGTTTATAACACCTGAGGGTGAACACATCTGGAATGTATCTTACTGTAGTTAGTCCGGTGGGCGCGATGGATTATCTTTCAATGACCCATTTTTGCGGTATATCAAAATGGAACTTGTAAAAGTCGATTTCTTATGTTATTCTACACATGAAATTCGTCGTGACAAAAGGTACATGGAAAAAACAAAAAAAAATGGAATATTCCAAAAATCAAAATGAAGGCGCTATAATTCTTAGTATATTAGAGTTATTCGAAAAATTCTTCCACTGTTCGGAAAGCCTGTTCACGTACTTTGGAATTGGTCATGAAAATTCGAAAAACAATAGTTAATTTTCCAAAAATGAGCATTTTTTTGTGCCGAGACTAAATTTTTAATGAAATGTTATTTTTTCAACACGCTGAAAGTCACCCAAAGTTCATCCAACTGAAAGTCTTTTTTCACCAGAAACTGTGCAATTTTCCAAGCAACATTTTATGTCGGTTTTGTATAGATTTATTCTCGATAATGAATTGGCTGCATCCATTTGAAGACGACGAAACATCTCGCGATGCCATATTCGTAGCCGACTGTCGCCCATCATCAAGTAAAACACACAATACTCACAGTTTTTACGTTAAGGTTTGAAAATGGTCGTAGAAGAATGATTGAATTGGAGTTCCTAATAATCCTAATATTTGTGGCGACTCAATATTCAGTATATATTTACACGGTGTTGTTGGGGAAAGTATTAATTTACAAGAAATGTGTAGGTATTTAATTTTATTTTTATTCGAGTCAGGTTATATAGACTTCTTGGGAAGAATATTTAGAGATGACATCAAAGAATGTTTTTTATTATGTAACTAGCTGACCCGACAGACGTTGTTCTGTCCAACTTTCTATATTCCCCAAAAAGAAACCTGAAAACCGTCGCCATCGTAGATTTCCTTTTTTTCTATGTTTTTCTTCGTGTTCCATCTAGGTTATGCTTTTGACTCTGCCCGCTTCCCTTTATCCCGTTTTCCCGTTTTCACCTTATCCCCTTATCCCGTTTTCCCTTCATTCCCTCATCCCGTTTTCTCGTCATCCCGTTATTCCGTTTTCCAGTTATCCCGTTTTCCCGTTATTCCGTTTTCCTGTTATCCAGTTTTCCCAGGAGTCCCGTTTTTCCGTTATTCCCGTTTTCCTGTTATCCCATTTTCCCGTCATTCCATTTTCCCGTTATCCCATTATTTCGTTTTATATAATATGAAAAGCATCAAATTATAGATAGTGACACCTATAATCTGTGTGTTGAAGCTTAGACCTGTTATCGTGGAATTTTAATGACACGAAATTTCATGCACATTAATAGGTCACCAACAGATGTCAGCATAGGCCAATCAATGATACCTAGTGCGTTCTGAGTAACGCAAAACAACGAGAATAAGATAAATTTGTTACGAATCCAAGAGAGCCCACCATCCGCCAACAGCTGTTTCATGGTTTCCCAATCATCAGGACGGCTTGTGGTCCCTTTCAAATTCGTATCAAATATCTCATAGTGCTAATACCTACCGACAAGTACAAAAATGTGAAAAGCATCAAATTATAGATAGTGACACCTATAATATGTGCGTTTAAGCTTAAATCTGTTATCGTGGAATTTTATTGACTCGAAATTTCGTGGACATTAATAGGTCACCAACAAATGTCAGCATGGGCCAATCCACGACACCAATAGTCGTACTCCTAGTGCGTCCTGAGTAACGCAAAACACATAACGAGAATGAGAGAAATTTGTTACGAAGCCAATGACCTCTCTTGGATTCGCAACGAATTTCTCTTATTCGTAACAAATTTCTCTTATTTTATATACCAAATGTTGTTCATCCTTGCACTTCTTCACCGTACTGATGAGGGCGAGAGCCCGAAACACGTGTCTACGGTTAGCACTTTTCTCTGAGGGCCATGTCCATTGAATTCCTTCCATTTTGTTTTTAACAGTCCCCTCGATATTACTCTCTCTATATATATATATATATATATATATATATATATATATATATATATATATATATATATATATATATATATATATATTGTTGGTGATTTCTTGAACCTGAGGGTATATTTTTGGCTTGTTTTTCTTAGGTTTCAGGTTCGTGGATCTGACTTTCATAAATTCAAAACATAGAAACTGAATTACAGATGTTATACCAGAACAAAGTTGTAATTAATTTATGAAAGTCAGATCCACGAACCTAAAACCCAAGAAAAACAAGCCAAATATATATATATATATATATATATATATATATATATATATATATATATATATATATATATATATATAAATATATATATATATATATATATATATATATATATATATATATATAAACATATATATATACATATATATATTTCCCGATTCCAATAACTTTTTTAAAAACCTTTCTTTCCCTAAAACCCCAATTCGGATTATTAAAAACAACAAAAATCATTGTGTTGGATTATATATTCTTGAAAACTTTTCACAAAGAAATATCCAATAACTTTTCTAAAAATCCTTTTTTACCCTGAAAACCTTATTCGGAATATTACGAACATTCAAAAAACAATAAACCAAGTTGTTTTTATAATAAAAAAAAATGTTACCTTGACCGAGATTCGTTCCTGTGACTTTCTGCTTGGTAGGCTACAGTGTAACCGTTGAGCTTTTTTTTCGTTTTGTAATAAATGATTCGATAGTCTGTTTCTACGCCAAATTTCTTATACACCCAAATTTTCCAATTTTCTGGAATCTTTCCAAAATCGATCCAGCTGTTCTCACGTTTTGCGCTTAGAAAGAATCTATATTCATTTTTATTATATAGATTATTCAGTCTATTTTCCACATATTCAGTTTCTTCATTGGAACATGCGAGTTTGTAATTGCAGTCATCCGTAAACACGTCTTCTTTCATGCATAGACCCATATTGTTTCTGCAACTTTCATCATTGCAGTGAAGATCTATGATTTTTCTGACATTAGCAAGAATTTGCGGCTGACTCATAAATATTGGCATCAAAACATTGTTCCCCTCTTTCTGCCCTTTTTTACCTCTTATAATAATGAAATGAACGCAACATAAATCTTTCAAAAATAAATATCCAAGCGTAAATAAAACAAAATGTCAGATATTCTCTATCACATACAAAATCCTCAGATAACACAAAACACTTTACATTTGTTAGTAGTCACTAGAACAATACTCATACCATGGAATGGCGGTTGAATTTTGCCATAACTGCATAAAAACATGGGTAGTAGAGGCGTACCGAAAAGCCATGCGGTCCTCGTATCCTTTGTGTTCAAATTGCTATAGCCAATTTATTATCGAGTCATACATAATGGATATAAAATGTTGCTTGGAAAATTGCACAGTTTTTGGAAAAATAAGAATTTCAGCGTGTTGAAAAAATAACATGTCATTGAAAATTTAGACTCGGCACAAAATAATGCTCATTTTCTGAAAATGATTTTTTTCGTACGTGAATAGGCCTTTCAAACAGTGGAAGAATTTTCCGAATAACTCCATTATACCAGGATTTATAGCGCCTTCATTTAGATTTTTGGAATATTCCCATTTTTTTCGTTTTTTCCATGTAACTTTTGTCACGATTACGGTGGCGTGTCGTAGATTCCTATTCCATGTGTGGAATGGCATAAGAAATAGGTCACATTTTGTGATAAAGGAAATATGGGTCAGTCTTTAAAACGAGTGATTTCGCCGCTGTTCCCACCGGACTAAATAGCACGCGGTAGAGATAATCGATAACATTGATTACTTCGTATAAATTTTCCACTATAGATCGAACGTAATGTCAGAAAAAATCGACAAAATAATTTTTGGCATTGAAAAGAAAGAATAAATTTCATTTAAGACAATTTTAATGCAGAGCGGTCCGGTGTCCGGTGATGATTAATTCTGCTAACTTAGGAGAGGTATGACGGATGAAGAACATCATTTTTGTCTTCATTCATCAATTATTTGTATTCAAATTTGGTGTAGTTATTCGAGCAATAAATTCAAATTGAATAATTAAACAATAACAATATGAAAGAAAATTCATCTCAGAAATTCTTCGAGTGGTTTAACATTTGTTTCTATTAATATTTGAGTTTCATTTCCAACTCCAACAAAGGATTGGAATCCCAACTGTGGAAAGTGAATGGATAGGTATACACGTATTTCTCCTGTTTATTTCGAAGAGTTCGAAGGGTTCTCATTCATGAGAATATCAGAAGTTACTTCCATTGAAAATCAAATATTTGGTATTCTTCCTCAATTGAATGTGGAGTTTTTGACCTTAATATTCCATTGCGCACTATACAGAGTATATACTAACTTGTTATACTCCCATGAATGATCAGTGTATATTCTAATTTTGTAACTGAGTGTTGAAAAATTAGAAGAAAATATTTGAAAACGTATTTCTTTACGTGAAATTCAATGGGATCTTTGTGAACTACTGATTGTCCGCTTAAACAACTAGCCTGCCAGTGAGAGCCGTGCCCTGAAAATCGTTCGGGAAGGTATAAGAAACGTGATACACTCTGCTCTGAGGTCTATATAATAAATGAAAGAAAAAGGGCAAAGAGGTAGAAAGTGCAATGGCAGTGCGAATCTGCGGTAGGTCCACACCATTCGCCAATATTGTATTTGGGTCAATCTAAGACTGTTCTAAAATTGATGGAAATTCATTGGTTGAGAATATATTTTGGTAGGTTATTCGAATTCATCGTTTTATGACTGTAAGAAGACAGTCTGGGTAACAGAAACAAAATGTACCACTGACAACTGAAGATGCGTATTTAAATTTTGTGTTATAATCATTATCGATCCTTCACACATGTTCATGTACATTATAATGTAGGACTGACTGAATAACAACTAACTACTTGTCTAATGGAGTCATTCGAAAAATAAATTTTCTGTTCGAAAGGCTCATTCATTCCTACATTATTTCATGAGGGTGCTGATTCTACATTGAAATTGCATTTTTTCAACACGATGTAAGTTATACATAGTTCATAGAATTGAATTAGTTCATATAATTCCAAGAACTGCGTAATCCACTGAGGATAATTTCATCGCGATTATTGATAAATCTATCCTCAATCAGTACCACCCTGTAGATATTTCATCAATGATGTGTAGGCCTCACAGCAAAAAAATCAGGCATTCCCATCATTTTCATTTTTTTGTCCTTCAAACCAACAAGTAGTAATAATTCGAGAATCATTTATTTATACCTGCCGACTGGTACTAGCGAGTATCACCACATGGATATCATGTTTCGTGGTGTTCAAATGGCTGTGGTCCAACTTACTATTGAGAATAGATATATACGTTATTGGATTACCCTTACTCAGTTTTTGTTGCGTGACTTACATGTTGAGAAAATATTATCTCGAAAAAAATTCTTATCAGCACAAAATAATGTCCATTTCTAGAAACTAAAAATGATTAACCATATTATTCATATAGAATTTTAAAGTATATGAATATTTTTCACAATTTTTTTCGAATAACTCAATAGCAGCTAGAAAAATCGAATTAAACGGTTTTCTTCACATAAAAGATTCAATATAAATTGAACCAGAAAATGGTAGATCTCGTAATCGTGCTTATCAGAAAGAAACATTTGCATTCAATGTCCATTTATATGGAGGTATGCATGGATTTTCAGGTGAATATCATTCAACCTTCTGCGTGGTATTTGCCAGGAAAGTAGTTGTTTTTCACCTGAGATCTACCATTTTCTGGTTCAATTTATATCGAATCTTTCATGTGAAGAAAACCGTTTAATTCGATTTTTCTATTTATTCCACTTCACATGGCGTTTATCTTTCAATAGTAGCTGTTTAATTTTTATTTTGGCATTTTATTTTTATTTTTCCATATAGCTTTTGTTACAACCAACTTGCGTATTGTAGTTCAATATGGATAATAACATAATGAATGCCTGCACAAGTCTCAATTTGTTACATAAAAAATTGTATCTGGTCTTCAAAACGAGCGATTTTTCGCAGCCATTCCCGGCAAACTAATAAGTTTTTTATCACGAGTTCAGAAGGAAAACAATTTCCATCCAATCTCAAATCTCTTGTACACTCCACGTTCGCCACTGCAAGTAAATGTCAGCGATAAAAAAAATTCCTAATAAATGTGTTTATCACATCGTTTATATTGGGGTTCTGCCCCTGAATTTTGGATAACAGATTGATTACATTTTGTGAACCTTTCAAATATATTGGAATGTCCTGTCTATTTTTCCTCCAGGATATTCAGTAAGTAGGATTTTCCTCCATCTTGTAACCCCTTTTTGACTATATTTTTTCTCTTATAGTTAATTTGTAACTGAAAATGAGTGCTTTGTACACTTGTAACATGTCTTACTGCTTAGTTTGAATCCCGCTGGGATAATACATTTGTGGACAACTCCACTTTGAGAATGGACTTCTTTCTTCCTTTGTAACGAAGTTACTATTTTTCCGCTATATCTATCAACCAAAAACTCCCTGTAAGGATTTAAATTCATCTTGACAGTAATAATAGGTCTAGAAATACCATTCGTATTCGTGATAAATCCGTGGATTACACCTACCCTAATGAATAGACTAAACACCTTCCGTAGATCACGCTTATACCGCGGCGCGTATGTATAAAACACGCGCAAGTATTACCTGCGCCAGCCAGTGACTCTCGAGCAAACATTTTCATCGAGCCAGCTGGGCTACGTTCGAACGCCGATGGGAGACTTCAGTCATCCGATAGAAGCCACAGACAGCAGTCCAGTCGAAACAAAAGCGCACGCTACGAGCTGACGTCACATCACGGAGAATTTTACGAGCTAGGTAATTATTCTGTGAGCCGAGCACATTCAGTCATCCGCTAGAAGCCAGAGACAACAGTTCAGTCGAGACAAAAGCACACGCTGCGAGCTGACGTCATCCGACTGACGTCACATCACGTGGATTTTACAAGTGGGTAATTATACTAGGAAAATATAATTTGGATCTCGATCGACAGAGTCCACAAAACGGCGCGCACCTGAAATTCGGTCGAGAGGAATCCGCAAAGAGAAGGGAAAGCCGAGTGTAGTTCCGTTTCGAAATATTTCGAAGATTGATTAGCTTGTCGAGCCTAGCAGAAGCAGTCACGCGTCCGACCACTAGTATCCAGAGTGTGAGCCAAATACCGAAGCAGTCCACTACCGTCCCGAGCCTGGCCGACCAACTTGCCGAAGCAATGAGATCGGAGTTTGGGTAAATATGTTATATCAGGTGAAACACATCAGGAAATATTTGTAAGTACCACAGGTGCGATGTGCTCATGATCGAACCATATCCGTAAGAGGCACATATGCATTTCCAATGTTGAGCTTGCATACTAATCCGTACGATACCCCACCCCACCACAAAAGCTTTTTGGCTGCTTAGTTTACCCCACTTGCTTGAAAACACCCTCCCTGCTTTCTCTGTATATAGTGATTGCCATGTGTTTATTTGTTGTGATAACTTAAGGCCGCCGTCAGCCGCCCTTCCTGTATTTCTTCATTGTTAATATACCTGTGTATCCTGTTTTTATTATTCTGTATTTATTTTATTTACTATGTTGAGTATAAGTTTAGCACCTAGTGCGCAGTCGGCACCCAGGTTCGAAAACCAGTTAAAGGCAATTAAAGCCTGCCTTGCTGGCCCCGACTATACTGTCACGATTATACTGACCCCTGGAGTGTGTTTCTTCACTGAGACTGCCCGGAGCAAAAGTGGCCTTTTCCACTATAAACCAAAAGGTGGCGCCCGAGGAAAAACCGAGAATAGTGAAAGGCGCCAAAGTTTGATAGTAGGAGGAGAGACCCCTTTACAATTTTAATATGAATTGAGAAAAAAGTTATTGACTCTACTGAACTGAAGTACTGAAGTGTATTCTCTACACATATATTATCAAATAAAATGACTAATTATAACCATATGGAAAAAACATGCTAATGTAAACAAATTTGGAGAAAAAAAATCACAGCGAAGTGGAAAAATATTATTGATCAAGATTTTCCTATGGATTTCAGTTCCTTGACCAACTTGACATATTTTGATATAATTATTGATTTTTTTTAGACTGGAACAATTGTAATTTTTTTCTATTGTCTTGGTGGTTTATCATTGGAATTTGATCTAGAAATGAATTTTCAATTAGAATTTAGCGTTGATTTCCTATTCTGAAATAGTGAAACAAAATATTCTCAAATATGGAAGTGTTTTTGTATTAATATCTGATGTAGAAACAGAGGCTAGATCTGAAGCAGTGAAATGTTGGTATTGGCCAAGTTAGTCCAAGAGATCAGAAATATGGAGTAATGGTTATTTGTAAGACACCCTGAATTCTTTCAGCTACCGTTAGTCGACAATAGTAGGAACGCTCACATAGGGGATAACCATAGGGAAATAGGAGGGCTTATAATATCGTATTTTAGCATTTTGTTAATTCGTCTTAACTTTTTCCTTATGAATCTGAGTATAGCAATATGACTTCGTGAACACATGTGTTCTTTAGTGTGAAAGTTCAATGTCGTTGTGGATGCTAGTTCATCGCCCTCAGTTATGAGCGGTGTGTTTTTCAATTCTAGTATGCAATGATAACGTTCCAGAAAAATGGATCCTAAGAGATCTTTTCCAAATTATAAATGAATACCTTTAGAGGGTTAGCTACGCAAAAATGGAACATAAGTCAGAAATTATAATTTTTGTCATGGGAACTATTGAAATGATCTTGAATGTTTTTTTCGCCTGAAGTTTGACAAACCAACACTGGGATCGATGAGTTCTTGTTGTGTTGAGTGATTGGGCGATAAAAACTTTTTTCTGGTAAGTTCAGGTTTGGTTGAGTTTTCTGATATGATCAGGGCTTTCATTTTGGCTTGAAACTCTGAAGTGGGATCTATTAAATGATCAGGGTGATTTCCAAACATTAGAGCATTCATTGATACGAGATCGTTTTGTCGTAAGAATGCGAGATGTGAAAGTTGCGAAAGTTGGCAAATAGATGAAAAACTCACTCGATAAAGCATAGAACACAGAACTCGGAAATTTCTGGATATATGAGATGCGAAAACAAACAAGGCATCCAAAATTCGAAAGTTCAGCTACTCAAGTTGAATACGACAGATGTCGAACGGACAAAGTAACTATCTGAAGTTGAAGAGGAATCAACCACCCGAAAATTTGATGGATCATAAAAATGGTAACCTGGGATAAATGAGAAATATCAGTTCCGTTTGTAATGACAATGTGGTGAATTTAACCAAGCCTTGGAAAGAAATTCAAACATTAATATTAATTCGAAAGGGCAAAATTAGTTGGACCAGGAAGCGGACACAGTGATATACGGTGGTATTAACATTTCTGTGCAATATGAAAAGCCGCTTTTGAAATGTTTTGTAGTTGATGCAAAGGAAAATCTATTAGGTCGTTCAGCTTTGATACCAGTGCAAGTCCTGTAGTGGAAAAATAATAACACATATTTACCCAATTCAGTACAATTGATCCAGAAAATAGATGATTTTACATACATAGATTTCAAGAAAATGAAGAAAATTATTTTCCCGCATTATTCAACGCAGACATTGGTGGAATAGAAAGTTTAAAATATTCCATTCCTAAAAATCACCTGAAGTAATGAAAGAACTCGTACGAATGCAGGAATATAGTGTCAAAAAAATTCAAGATGGTGAGCCTCAATAGTAGTTACACGAAAAAAGTTCGCATATGTATTGATTGTACAGAACTAAACAAATTCCTGGTGCGAGAAAGATTCCAGTTACCATCCGTGGAAGAAACATTGGCGAAGTTAAGCGAAACAAAATCTGTTATTTTCCTGTGGCTTTGAGGAACTTAGTGTGGAGGATGAATCAAGTAAATTCACTACCTTTGTAACACCATTTGAACAGTAATTCCATGAGAGGATTTCCTTCGGTATATCAAGGAACAGTTTCGAACAATAGAATCTGCGTCTACCTCTCCAGCAAATCTAACGTAGACAAGTTTCTCAGTGAATATAGCTCGATTGTCGTCAATGGAGGAACCCTCACAGCACGGCGGCTCATCGCGCCGTCTAAACGTTTACTGCTGTCGAATGTCGAATGTTTGTCCATCCATACCTCATAATGTATTAGAGCAAAAACTCTGAGAACTGGGACTAAAGGTACTCTGCCCTATCACCTTCCTGCGAATTGGAATCACTAACTTCGTGTACAGTCATATACTTAGTTTTCGCAGACAAACATACTATACCCCTGACGATACTCTCACCATTCCCGACTTCATTTCCATTGAATATGACCATACCTCATATCGTATATTCCTTTCCGGAGATCAGCTCAACTGTTTCAAGTGCAAAAAACATGGCTACATTGCTTCTGCTTGTCCCGAGAGAAGTGATCAAAAAACGGTTTCTCAAGAGAACATCACAGAGAATATTTTACAGGATAGAGAACATGAAAGCGACCCAGTTCCAAATCCCGAAGCTATACCAAATTGAGGTATCCCATCCGGCTCTCAAAAACGAAATAGCTCTGCTATCTCCAGTCCCTCTGCTGAAATTG